>WAAG01093251.1:0-58849 GCA_013390105.1 Tichodroma muraria
ACAGGAGAACTGAGTGCTCAGCTGCCACTCACCTACTGATGCCATGGTGATCCCCAGCACACAGCACTTCAACTCAGCACAAGCTGTCAAACCTAAGGACCCCCCTGCCTCAGAACCCAGGGAATAAAGCAAGTCAAGCAGTCTCTAGCAAAACAAAAAGTACCATTTATGGCTACTGAGCAATCTCCAAATGAAGTTCATTTGTAGGATGTAATTCAGTTATAAATCATGGAGTACCTTAGTGGCCAAATCATCCCCACAAAGAGCCCCTCCTAATAGGCTGCAGAGTCTGCAGAAGGGTCCTAGGGCTCCCCCAAGCTTCTGATGCACGGGACATCCATATTAGAAGGTAAAGATATCAACTCAGAGCAGAAGACTCATGCTCGGCAAAGTGCCAAAGGCCATTTATCACGAGCCTCTCCTCTGCCATCTGGTCAGTTATATTTTACACCAATAATTGTGCTTCTAAATGGTCACAGAAACATACAAAAATTCCACATTTAGGAAAAGTTGTGCTCATAAAACTCAGAAGGCAGAGCAAAATGCATGTATCCAACCAACATTCCCTCTGCATCCCTAAGAAATTGATATATTTTCAAATATCTTCTAAAATGAAAGTAATCTCTAACCTAAAATACCATACAAAAACAATGGAGCTGATTGATGTAGCACATAGATTTGGCGTATCACTGCCCAATAATACCTTCTATTACTTACAGACTACATTGCTGTAGGGCTTGCACCACTTAAAATTGGATTCTGAACCCTTCACATTATCATGGATCACACTATTCTCCTTCCTTCATAACCGGCCTCTGGAAGAATTTGATCTCAGGCTTAACTGACAAATCACATTTGTGAGTCCAGACACAGGCAAGCATCTCACAGGAAACATCAAACTTAATAGTGGCATTATCTACAGCACTTGGAAGGTTCAAAAGCCTTAACTCCCACTAACTTTCATTGAGGTTTGTACTGCCAAATGAGCAGGCTTGGGATTCATTTCCCCTATTGTAACTACCCAAATCTTGGGCAGCAAGTCAAATGAAGTCTCTCCTGCTCCCTTTGTAGTGAGAGGAAAGAGATACTCATTTCCAGGGAACGATCCTTCCTGTCCCACCCCGTGCTGACACAAAAGATGTACTTAAGACCTACATCTCCAGAAGGGATTATGTCCCTTCACGCCTCCTCTGCTGTCTCAAGAGGGTGTCCGGTCAGGCAGTTTAGAGCCAGATGCCTGAACTTCAGATGACAGCAGTTCAAAGAGATGAACTGGCTCCTGAACACTTGAGGAGATCCACCCCCCCTCTCTGAACTGTAAATATTCCAGACAACATTATTGTGTTATCAGCAGTAATAAATGCATCTCAAATGCCTATTTTATCATCGTGTTGTGTTGCTTGCCTATTTCCAAAAGCGAGTGCAATCTTCCCAATATCAACAAAAAACATTTTCAACTTTCAGATAAAAATCTATAAAGACAGCAAAACAGGAAGGAAAGCATGAACACGGACTGCAAATGAACAAAACTGTTCCTGACACAGCACAGCAGAGGGGAGAGAATTGATTATGCACTATCAGGATCACAAATCCATATCTGACACCCTTGATATTAAAAAACAATACAGTTCTTCATGCTGTGTGAACTAATTCAGAAGAGTGAGATTCTCCCATGTTCGCCTACATACCTTCCCACTCCAATGGTTACTTATCTATCTCCTGTCTCCCTCAGCCCTGGTGCCTGACAGAGCTCCCAGGGATGAGAGGGACCTCAGCCTCAGTGAGGACTGTTAGCCAGCCCCAGCCCCAGCCTTGAAATCTCACTAAAACAACCACTGACTACACAACTCAGGGTCACCAGGAGGACTGAACTGCCCAGCAAATACAGTTCAGATTCAGTGTGATGCTCCCATTTTATCCTCCTTCCTTCTCTGCACAGTATTTGCCTAGATTTCCGGCTGCAGGGTGTTGGGAAACCCCTGAGAAAGAGCCAGTGAACATGTGAGGGTAACTGTGAGCTGCAAGCCCAAGACCTCTTGGGCTGCAAGGCAGATGTGTGCACACAACAGCAAAGACGACACATTCCAGGTGCCTCTGACACAAGGTGCACATAGAGACAGCTGCACGAGCACAGCAGCTCCAAAAGCACCCTAGGCACATCACATCATCCTTTTCCATACTGCAGCTGCTGGCAGGTATCCACCAACCCCTTGACGATTTCAGCTCCCAGCTCCTACTTAACTGTACCACATCCAGTAGGTGCTGTGTCTTCCAAGATCAGCCATGTAGAAATGGCTGACAGAAAGACAGGATTAATCTCAAAAACATATACGTGACTCAACCACCTAAATTTGGTTTCAAAAATTATTCAAGAGTCTAAGTATCACTTAAATTCAGAGCCTTGTCTAGGAATAGTGCAATGACTAAATGCCCTCTGAAATAAATCACTGCTACCACCAACCTCCTCCTCTGTGGGACAAACAACTTCTGTAATTAACACTGTCTGCCTTCTGTAATGCCATGATGGTTTCTATTGCTAGGCATTCCTTGACACACTCCAGGACCTTGCCGGTTCTGCTTAAATTTTTAATTTGATTTTAAGCAGAGGGTAATTTTACTATTATATATCAAACTAATAGTATGTTATCTCAAAGACAGTCTCTACCAGGGTAGCCTCTGTTTATGTATTAGGATCTCTAAACTCAGGCTATGTGTTGCAGACTAAAATCTCAGAATTTGGGAACATTTTTCTTCACTGATTTTCATTTGCTTTGACATCAACTGGAGGTCACAATCATTTTTCTAAAATGAAACGATAATGACCTGATCCTGCAATTCTTTGTCACAGATAAAACTTCCCAGTGGGATCAACAGGAACTTTGCTCACAGCCATGCTGTCTAGTAAGATCTTACTATATGTTCATTAACATGAAAAATAGTAACCTAGCCAATCTGAAAAATACAGTGAAGCATTCTTATTGTCATCCCTCTATTAAGAACTGCTGCAAAAATGCTTTATAACAGAATAAAAGCATTAGATTTTAAAACTGGTCTTAAGAAAACATTGAGGTAACAATGGACAGAAGAGTTAAAACTCATTCTCTAGCTCCAGGTCAACAAGGTTGCTTACACAAGGTGCAAGTTCTCCCTCAGACATAGCTACTAAACTCAGTCCAAAAACCAGCGGAGGGGAACTCCTGGCGTGCCCGGAGTGCAGCAGACACACTGCCAGTCTTCCTCTAAGCCATTTAGAGTGGCATCGATCTCAGCAGGGCTGACTCAATCAGTGCCAGGAGCCGACCCTCAGCGTGAGACCTGCCCCGAGCACCAGGCCTCCAGGGCCGCTTGCAGCACCATCCCGAGTCACTCCTAGGCACTCCGGAGGTGTCATGGTGTCACCCCTCTGACACCAGCGCGACAAAACACATCCACATCTGGCGCAGAGGCGTCATTCCAGCACCGTCACTGCCTGGCCCTAGGGGATGCGGACAGCAGGAGGCTGCCCCAACAGTAGAGAGTTAGTTGGTACGGGGTGATCACAAGGATCGTAATTTCCGCTACCTCTTTCCTATAGCAGACACAATTTTCTCCCACAAGTCTCTGCCCTGCTACTGCTTCCAAATTGGATACATGCAAATAAGGCCATTGGCAGTGAGGGGACCAGAAAGAGTCCCCTGTCTGGTAGGGTAAGTTCAAAGTAATCAATCAATGCAAAAGAGAGACAAAGTGCTGTGAGCACCACTGCACCAGGATGAGCAAGCATTCAACAGCAAGGCTCTGGGAAAACACATAATAGTTATTTTAGTAGAAGGAACTCCTTCTACAAGAGTTGACAATGGCCACATCATCTATAAATGAACCCATAAATAAAATAGAACCCATAAATAAAATAGGACCCATAAATAAAAAGACGAGTCTTGAAATACTTCTGAAGACAGTACAGAGGGTAGTATGGACCATGCTTGTCACAATTAAGGTCCCTTCCAACCCAATCCACTTTGTGGTTCTATGAGACAATTCTGACTTCTTATAATAGCTGAGTTTCAGAAGACTGATGGTTTGTCTGCTGTGGATTTGTATTTGGCATAAAGCTGGCAAGCCTATACTGGATTCCCTATAATTTAGCTTTTTGTATGCAATTTCTCACATGACACTAAATTTAAGTATATTTTCAAAAGGAAGCATTTGCAAGAAATTAAATGAAAAAGAAAGAGGCAACATAACACAGTGATGGCTGATAATATGTAACATCTACATGCCAAGTTCCTAACATCACTGCTCATTAAATGCAAAACCAAAGGCAACCCCTAAGTCCCCATTAATTTCTTATTTAGGCAAAATGCCCCTTAAACCACCACAAAAGCCCTTGGATTTAACATACAAATAAGATTTGGTTTTTCTGGCACCTCCCTCTCCTCCCCCTCTTCCTCCCACCTCCCAAAAAAATGAGACATGGAAGTACATCTGTGGCCACATATCCTCTCTCCCTGACTAGCCAGGAAAGGCAGCTGATTAGATCTCAGTGCGGGGTGAGCCCCACTCAGGCGTGGGTGCTGCACTGGGGCCAGGCAGAGATGGCTCCAGGTGCACTTGGCAAGCATCTGTCCCAGCACAGAGCAGACACAGCACTGCTATCAGCATCATCTCGCAGCCCCGCTCCAAAGCTGGGGGAGACAGAAATAAGGCTCAGCTTAATAACATGACTTCACATTCCTCAGTTCCAAAGCACATAAAAGCTTTTTGATTGAACACACAGGGGTTTTTATAACCACGAGCAAAAATTGAAATTATAGCCTTTCTGCCAAAGAACACAAATAACTGAGTTTTCGCAGAGGAGGTATTATACCTAATGCATGGTCCTCCCTTCCCCAAAATAAAAGCACAGCAAAATATTTAATACAAAACAAAGCCCATTTTTCAATTGTCTCCATTGAAATGCTATTGTGCCCTTTGCTCATCACTGCAAGAGTAGTATCCAGAATGCAAGTTAAGATTTACCTGCAAGCTAAAAGCCACAGCAGTGTAATCAGATCCATTTTGTCTGACAAGTACAAATTTCCAACAAAGACCAGGCCTTAAACTACCAGACTGATGGCACACGCCTGCCTATCTGAAAGGAGCCCAACCAAGGAGCCCAAGCTGACTTTACACAGGTTATGACACAGCAAATAGGTAGTTTACCTCTGTAATACTGCACCAGCTAGGTTTTACGAGCGAAACAGCACCATAACTCACATCTAGGCCATGACAGATCCCCACAGTTCGCCTCGATGGAAAAGTTATGGCAGAGAGCTGTAGGTGCCTGTTGATTTGCACTTTACAGTAAGCATGCCAAAGCCCAGAATTAGCTGCCTATGGATTAATCCCCTTGGTATGTGTCAAAAGCAGCCTTTCTTTTTGCTCAAGATGGTGCAAAAAGCTACCAGAAAAAAAGCTACCAGCTCTCTTAGCAAGTGTTTAATATTTACGAGCTGGTGTCTCTACTAATTTGAGCAGTAGCCACCATTCTAGCTTGGTAAATGGGTGTTAATTGACAAAACAACTCAAGTCTACTAATTCCTTATAGAAATGTTGCAGTGATGAGATCCCGTTACATTTGGTGATCCCAGGGGCTAGCCCAAGCAAAGCGTAAGTCTGTGTACAGCTAGGAGCAGCCTCCAAACACTCAGCTCACCCTGGGGAACCAGTCCTCACTGTTTTTTCTGTATTTTAGTATCCATGATGCTCCTGGAAAAGCAGAGCATAAATAGCTAACCTATAAAGATGCCTGTATTTAACTGTCCCCTTCCAATGCCCCACTGACTACACTCAACTGGCCAGGCATATTATTTCCTTGCTCACACCTGACCTGAAAAACATCTGTATAGGATAGACGGATATATGGGTAGCAGAGCTGCAGTTTATGCTCTGTGCACAGACATGCATAGGAGGTGGCAGACACTGCAGAAAACCTACAGTGGGCAGCCACAGCCACACTTCAAGAGCCATCCTTATTTATGGCGTGGGGTAGTGCAGCCTCCTTCAGAGCCACAGTGTGTTTGCTCTTCCACTCCCCATACACATCCATGTCTGAGATTCCTCAGCCTGACAGACAGCAAGAGTTACTCTTCTTTCCCCCAGAACTGTAGCCTTTTTTACATTCAAAAACCAAAACCTAGCATTTAGGCTGACATACAGATTAGTAGTGGGCACCCTCCTGCTTTAAAGGCAGCATTATCTGCTCAAATATAGATGAGGGGTTTTTCTTTTCATGAATATTACACAATCTCACTGTTGTTTTTCCAGGACTTTCAAGCAGGAAGTTCACACAGGAGGTAGCAGGGATCTCTGGTGGCCATCTAGTTCAATCCCCTAGTTCAAGAGGCAGATCTTAAGGATCAGTCTTTTCAATGGATTTAGAGGAGTTTCTAAACACAGTTAGAGCCTTTAGGTGCTGGTATCCCAGTGCAGGTGAACACCCCATTCTTCCCAGTCTGAATGGCCCCAAACTGAGAGAACAGGTTCAGCCACATTCTCCAGACTTTTATGCTCTTGATGGGAAAGGCCCAGTGAAGATGCTGAAAATCTTCCCTTTTGGGTTTAGGAGGGCGAGGGAAATAAAGAAGTGGAGTTACTTGGTCACCCACTCAGTGGTCCCCCTGCCTCTTCCACAGACTGTAGCTTAAGGAGACAAGTGGAGCACCTGACAACACATAGGGTTGCACCAGGCACTGGCTCCTCTGCTGCAGCTTTCAAGGCACTGGCTTCCATCACTGTCTTGCTGGTTTATAGAGTAGTGAAGACCATTTGGGGAGCAGTAGGGGAAGGAGAAAACCATTTCAGCAGTGTGAGGAAAACTTCTTGTCAGTGAAAGACATTTTATGTACTGCCCGTGGCAGCACACAGGGTGTGTTATTTACTGCTCCTGCTTCATAGACATATTATACAGCAGGTTCAGGTGCCACCATCAGAGTGCAACTTATCACCAAGTGACTCACAGCATCCTACAGATGACAGCAGCAACTCTGACATTTCTTTAGCATTCTGGTGACAGATCTGCAACTGTTACAATTAAAGACTCTAGGATTTGTTGTCAACAGTGCATTTGTGCCGAAGAGCCCGTAGTTATTTGCACACAGAGGCGGGCTAAATGGTACATAAGGAGAGGTGTTGTAGTCATATCTCATCTTTAGATCCAGACTTAGTTAAGAAAAACACGAGTTTTCTGACAGAAAACACCTATTTGAGGCAAACAAAACAAACCATGTGATGTGCTGGATTTGGTGCAACAAGTAGGCAGGCAGGGAGCCCTTCCCTGTTGGGCTCTCGGGCTCTTGGGACAGCCACCAGCAAACCATGCTGAGTGCTAATCGCAGGAGCTGGGGCACACACTGTTCCCATCCTCTGGAACAGCCTGTTTATCTCTTAACTTTTCCTTCAAGGAAAAAATAAAAATAAAATTTATGACTTTTTTGTCCACATGCCGCAAAAGAAAGTTTTTACCAAAAGTGACACATCACACACAAGAGAAGTTATAAGCCCTCCACAAGTCTGTTCAGAAGGGCCCATTCCCAGCTCAGTAAGAAAGAAAATATTAAAGTGAATAGAGGCAGAAGCAGCAAATGGGGAAGTGGGAGACTGGGCAGGGAGAGAAGAAGGTTACCCCTCAGAAAGCATCTTTACTACTGCAGCAAAAACAAGTGGTCGTTGTTTGTCATATAGGAAAAGCCCTCAGCCTAATTAGCACAGATTTCACTTACTTCAGAGTTAGCCAGATCAGAGACAGAAGAGTTGCCTGGTCCATGCCTCAGGGACTTCCACTGCATTGTTCCCCTTGTTACCATTATTTCCTAGTACTTTGTCCAGCTGAGTTTTAAATTATCCAAGTGATGGCATTTCCACAACTTCCCATAGAGACTCTGCCATGATGTAATTTATTTTGGAGGCTTTAGCCGTCTTCCTTATATTTAGGATGAAATTAAGACAATTTATGCTGCTAGTTCTCATTATCGTGTCCTTGGAGCACTCTCAACCATTCTCCTCCCTGTCTGAGATTTACATGCTTCAGATACTTGTAAATAGCTGTTCTCCTCCACAGCTTTTCTTTGGCCAAAGCACACAAATTTATTTTAATCTTTATAAATTAGCCCAGGCTGCCCTTTAATCATTTATCTTCATCTCCTCTTGAACTTCCATCTTCGAGGCAGTCAGAAGCAGACAGGTATCTGGGAGAGCCATAGCTCAGTGCCTGCTCCCACCAAAACCAGCAGCATTTCTGCCCTCTTTGGAGCAGGAAAGCTGCGCCTGGACAGTGAAAACTTGCCTCTCAGCTCTGCTGTAGAGCAGGTTTTCACGAGATACTGGACTGTTACAAAGGATAAATCAAGACTGATGTACAGAATCTCACTGTGTTGCTCACTTTCGAAGATCTCTCCACCTGTTTGCTGCGCGCCCCCAGCACGGTGGGGCTGGCACAAGGAGAGCAGTGCTGGCTGCCATGCGCGGAATGAAAGCGGCGATTTCAGAGACTCAACCAGAAAGTCAAGGTCTCCAGCTGAGATGAGGGAAATACACTGTAACACGCCCACTGCTTCTGCAGATCTGAGCACAGCGGGAGGCATGAAAAATGCACCGAGCTATGGGTTATCCTCAAAATACCTCCCACTTCACTTGGAAGGTGCCAAAACCTGTAAGTTCACCCAATTTGAATACAGTTATCAAATAAGATTCCACACAGCACCCTCACCCTTTACTGCCATACATTCCCACCTCTCTCTTATTGACAATTTAGATATCTTAATCCTTTGGTGTTTTTTCAGCTGCTAATTCTGCAACTGCTTTAAAAAAATAAGCCCTTGCATCCACCATGATTAATTCATTCTTCATAAGTCCAGGCTGTTTATTGCTCTTTGTTCATTTATGCACTAGCTGTTTACAGATTCTCTTTTAATACTAGCTCTGTTATTTGCTAGAGACTCAAGTGATATTTACCATATGGTAATTGCAGAGATGACATGGACAACAAACAGTGGAAGCTGAGCTGCTATGGCAATTACAGTAAGTGGCAGCAGTCTCCAGGCTATCTGCTGCCCCACCTCCATTTCTTCTCTCCCCACCCTCTGATGGCTTTCCCTGTGGGCTGTATAAAGCCATATGCCACTCTGATCCCTACAGCAAAGACAGGCAGAAATTTGTTCTTCACTACAGAATTACCAGACAGGTTGATTCACCTTTTTCCTTTCAGTTTGTGTTCCAACTGCAGGTCTGCCCTCGCTGGCTGGCTGCCCTGCTCTGTCCTGCCAAGGGCAGGTAATCTGAAATAGTGTCTGGAGCTAGACACCCTCAATACCCACATCTTCTTTCTCACCATTACAGCCTTACTAACTTCCTCCTCTGCCTCATCCACGATCTCAGTGTGCCTCAGATATTCCCTCCAATGGAGTTGCAAAGGACCACATTTCAAAGGGTGGTTAGAAACTTAATGGAGCAACTCCTTTTCACCCGCTTGGACACTTGGAACCCACTGAAATCACAGATTTTCCACTGGACACCTAAACATGATTTAAAATTCGTGCAGAAAATCAAGCAGACTATGAGAAGCTACTGCTGTTTTTCCGAAGAAAGACATAAGTTTATTCCTTGATTCCTACCAAGAGCATCAGGCAGATTCCATACCCAGATGTCATAGGGCTAAGCCAGGTAAATACATGACTCGGTCCATTAAGAAGATTCAAAAAACCAAGATTACCTATATGCATTTGCCAGTTTGGGAGCAGTGCATACAACAAAGCACTTTGTTTGAAATGGATGAGACTTCTCCCCTCCCATTTCAAACACGCCTGCAATAATACTCTCCCAATTCCCAGCAGTCAGCAAGTCTTAACTTGGATACCAGTGCAGAACATTTGAAAACTGGATGCAGGACATCATGTATCAGAAGAATTTTCTACCAACATATATAATAATCATACTGCTGTTTATCTCCAAAGTGAAAAAATAGCATTCTCATGATATTCAGAGCACTTTCACCAGCTTCCTCCCCTTGACCCCCCCCTCCAAAAACCTGTTTTTTACACAAAGTCATCCTAAAAATTAGAACTATCTTTCCAGCCCAGTCAATCTGCATACCATCAGAGGAGGACTGGCAAGGGAGAAGAGGGACAGAATACTTAGGACCAGATTTTCTCTGGCGTAAATCAGCATAGGTCCAGTGAGCCCAAGTCAGCAGAGCCAGCTTACTCTATTGAAAGAGATGCCTGAGGAACTTTGGCAACATTTCATACAACAGAAACCTCCAAAAGGAAAACTTTGTCTATTTCTTCTTTACAACCACATCACACAGAGCAGCTGGGGGGCATCTTCCTAATTCCTCCATATAACTATAGTCCATCCTGCCCTGGTTCCTCTCCCTCCTCCCAATATTCCATGCTGGCCCCAAATCTGCAACAACTAGTCCTGCCAACAGGAACAGCAGCTGAGTCATGGGAGATGACCACTTCAGCCAAATGCACTGAAACCAGACAAGAGAAAGGAGAAAATTCTTCTTCTCCCCACACTCCCAGACTGCAGCACACAAGGCCTGGAGTCTCTCCTCTCCACCATGTGCCCGGTGTCACCTTGGATCAGCACATGAAGTGCCTCATCCTGGAGGTAAAATAACAGGAGTCACTGGCTTAATGTGTGTGCCTGGATAACACACTCATCTCATGCAGCACTCATTGTACAATCTATTTAAGCCACCAGGGCAAAAAGAAAGGACAGCTTCTATCCTGCCACTGAGGGGCACAGCCTCCATTATGGATCCTAGTAGTCCCGTATCTCCATTAGTTTTACTCATGAGTTGGAGTCCCCTTCAGGGACAGCAGAAATTATTTTTTCATCCTTTTCTGCAGAGAAGATTAAAACTGAGATGCATTTAACTTGCTTTCAAGTCCAAATCTCTCCTAAGACCCTGCTACAGCAAGAAAATTGCATGCTCCTGCTCTTGCTGCAAGTTTCAGTGAAGGGCTGACTTGAGCAACAGCTGAGGTGGGAATAAACAGTCTGTTTTCACACCCTTACTCAGCACGCACTCCCTACCTCTCCTGCCTCAGCCCAGAAAGCCTCTCCTGCCCAGCCATACTTCTGTGATAGTGTCCCGAACCCAGCTCTTCCTGACATTGCTGATGACAGCAACTCCTGTCATCTGGGAAACCTTTCACAAGTCTCAGGCAAATGCTTTGCCAAAACAGAGGCAACACTCCCTCAACAGCAACAAGTGAGGAGCAACGGGATAGGAAGAGTGTTATCCCAGGCAGAGCAACCATTAGTGTTGCATTCAGGTCAGTGACACGCACATTAAGAAAGTGTAAAAGAGGTAAAAGAACAAGCACAAAAGATCTCTGACAAAATGATGGTCACTTTTCAAGACAAACAAAGCCTCGAAATGAATCCATTTTACAGTGTGAGCTCAATGACCACACAAAGGAATAAAATGGGTACAATGAATGGGTACTCAATGAATTTGAGACATGTATCCAAACAACCCTCCACTCTGCAGACATAGAAACACTTCTGGATCATCCCCCTGACCCCTCCTTCCACAGCACTGTTGTGGTCTTTCCCAAACCCAGCTACCAAGGCCACTGCCCCTTCATCTGGGTTGATTGCACAAAGCCCACCATACCTAGTAGCTGTTGGCTCACATACAGATACTTGCAAATTATAACCAGACCACCTCTTCATGTTCTCTTTTCAACAGTAAGTAAATGAGGTTTCTGGAATACTGCACAACCCAACATAACTCCCATGTCCCCTCCCGCAGCCTTCGCTGGGAAATTAGCTTTGGTCTGAGGGATAGAGGTAGTGAACCAAGCCAAAAGAAGCTCGAGGCTGTTAGAACACTGGGAAGCTAGAAGGCATGGAGTTTTTTGAGGGAAGTCAGGAGTTGGGGCAGTTACTGAGAATCTTGAAGAAATCTATATATTTAAGAAGGAAAAGCAGAGGCAGGAAAAGGCCACAGCTGGGGGAAGGAGGAGCATTTGTGAGTCACTAGGATGCACAAACAGCAAAGAGATGGATCTAGACAGGCAGCAGGCAAGCCAGCAGATTTTTGGGAGTGACGTAGGTGCACCAAGTGCAGCGGAGCATCTTCTCACCTTCAGTCTCCTGGTGTGATTCCCCAGAGGGGAGGCAGCTCCATCATGCTCTGAAGGTTAAGCTGTGCCTTCTGCCTGGCACAAGAGCACATTGCAGCCAATGGGTAAAACTGCCTACCTACTTAAAAGCAAACCCCAACACTGCCAGGAGGGACAGGCTTTATTTTTAGCTGGGACACCAGCAGGGTCACTGCTGGTGCTGCATTTCCCCATGGAAGCCAGGGTTTCATGAAGTGTGCTGTGTGCACAGGGTCACTCTGCGGGGGAAACATCTGTCAGGTCAGCTTTGGGGAGATGGATTATTTAAGTTAAGAGAAGAGGAAACATTTACTAGAAGAAGTGAACCTGAAACTACTCTGGAAGGTTAAAATGAAAGGAAAAAATAAGGCTTAAAGAGTCAGAGTGAGTGGTAATTTATGTAAGGCCAATGTCTAGTCCACCCATCTCCAAAATGCTCATACAGGAGAATACCCCATCATGGCTAACTCCACCAGCATTCTCTCTGCTTGCCTCCTATCACACAAGCTTTGAAAGGCTCATTCTTGTCTAGGGGCTGCCAGAACAAAAGCAGCAGCAAGTCATTATCCCTCATCAGAAGCCTTCACTAAGGAAGAGTACACAGAGACCCACCTTGCCTCACACCTTGAAGACAACAACACTTGGAGCTCCACCTCACTCTGGTCCCTGCATCCTCACACGGGGCCCCAGTTCACAGCGAGGCCGGCAGCCTCCCCAGGACTCTCACACTGGCCAAGTTCAGCACCCACGGCGAGCACACGGCAGCAGCACAAACCGAGCCCCCTGCGGTCCCATGAGGACAAGGAGTCAGGTCCTCCCTTGCTAGTGGGTTTCGTGGGTGCAAACCTAATAAAACAGTTGGCACTGCTCCCACTTGCACTGCCAGGGAATGCAGTCTGGAGGCTTCAACATGGAGAGATAGCTGTTGATGAAGTGCTGAGTGCTAGTGTGAAGCTTTCAAGGGACTTGAAAGAATTGAGAGCAGAGGGGAAGTTCTCATTTTATTCTCTTCTTGAAAAACCTGAGTCCATTTGGCATGTTGCATCTGAGAAATAGTTTGGCCTAGACTCTGATCTTTTTTTTAAACAGGATCAACCCCTGTGCATGTTCTTGGGAAGATTTTATATTAAAAATTATTTCATCTTTTATTTTCATGCTTTTTGTGCCTCTTGATAGCTTAAGAGGTGCTTTGCAGACCCCATCACTCTTAGATTCTTTGCAACTAATTTGCATTCAGTACTATCTGTTTCATCAAGCGCAGACTTCAAGGCTGAACCAACTCCAAGCCTTAACTGCTGCAGGCAATTCAGGCAGAAGCTTCACAGGTGGAAGCAGAGCTTCTTAAGCCAACCTGAACATTTTCCACCTCTAGTCATTTGTTACCACTCTGTTCTAGCTCTCCCCTTTTTATTGGCAGAACTGTTTGCATGGCTAGGGCATGAATAAGGACCAGGAATCTGTCAGGCAGAAAAGCAAGCAGAACCCACCACCTGGGCACACTTGCCACTGTGACAGTATCCTGCAGGGGTGGGACAGGAGCAGAAACAAGCAGCTAAGGTGGGAAAGCTGTAGAAAACAAGGTGCAGATGACAAGCATGGCAAGTGCATTAGCTCTATGGACAGAGGAAGGTTTGCCTCTTGCAAGAGGCGAATCCTGTAACACCTCCTGGGCCATGGAACAGCCTTGTCCTGCAACACAAGGGCAGAGACGCATCTCTGCGCTTTTCCCAACTAACATGCGTGTTCAAGAGTCACTGCAAAATCCCAACCAAAACCAGAGAAGAGGATAAAGGTGCTTATTAAGGTGAACTTGAAGCTCAACATCAAGATACTACTTCCCAAAAAGGAAGGCCTCCCTCAAGCTGGTAAACCAAGACATCCACATTTTAATCACCAAAGACAAATTCTCCTGACAGTAACCAGTATGGAGAGCAAAACGACAGGTTCTTCACACAAAGCATTATTCCAAGTACCCTCATCTGTGCATGGCAGAGGCAGTGCTGCCTTCGCTAATTTGTGGGGGGGGAGCTGTGGCTCTGGGGCAGTGGTGGATTTCACAGCCTGCCTGGCCTCTGGTGACAGACTCTCTCCTAGCACAATTCACATCGAGGGGAGATAGGACACACCCAGAGTGAGCTGCAGCGCGAGGTGCAGACATACGCTAACCCTCCCTGCTTCTGCCCTACTACCCTGAGGATGGAAACCAGCTTTCACCAGCACGCAGCATATGAACACACTGGCAGGGCACCTTGTGTCGTCGGCACTGGAGTCCCACGTTCGTTCCTGGGCACGTCACCTTCAACACAACCTCAGCAGTCAGATCTAAGTGCCCTCTTGCAGGTACATCCCTGCATCACTACACTTCTTTTGATTAAAACTGTATTCTATGATGCTGCTGTTTGCTTTGAGACAGCCTTCAAGTACCAGCCTAGTAGAGGGGAGATGAAAGCAATGGCAATGCAGTCTCATCTGTCTATAGCTCCTAAAACTCTTTGGCACCTCACTGGTTGCAAAACATGCCCAGCAGCATAGGATATTTAGTATTTCTGATTGCTCTTGACCTGGCTGTCTCTGCTGCTGTCCTGAGTTAGGAGGCTTAGGTAAAAAGACAGCAGAGTACAGGAAGGCAGCAAACAGAGCAAGCTCAGTTTTGTAGCCTTGAAATAATCTGCTAGTGAATGGAAACAGAAGCTTCTCCCTAAATCTGAGTGCTCTGGAAGAGCTCCCTGTTTTATTATGATGGAAAATCCTCATTGGAGTGTTTCGTTAGAAAACAAGCTATCATAAAAGAAATGTTAAGAGCCCTAAGCTCCCTTCTCTCCCATGATGTCAACTGTCAGAGACATCAATGACAGCTCGGCTGTGTGATCAAAGGTTCCAGCAAGCAGATTTAAAGACAGAATTACCAGAAAATTGAGAGTTGAAGGAGCATGGGGGCATGATCATCACCTATTTATAAATGTATCTCATGGGGCGAACTAATTATGACACTGTACTGCAGGAACAATGGCACCAGGGTCTCATTGTGACACTGCCAAGATGGGGTGGTGGTGCTGCCTTCAGAATGGCATGACACATCGCTGCCACCTCATGCTTTGTTATTCCTGCAAAACCCTGTGACAGAAGTGCCTTGTGGGGGGGTTGGGAGGCCATCACGCCGAACTTCATGCGCTCGCATCCGTGATGGCCCCCAACCACAGCCTGCAGCTTAAAGCATTAAGGCAGAGGGGAAGAAGAGAAGCCAGCTACAGTCCATACTATGTTTGTCCTCAAGCAGCCCAGAAGCCCACTGAAGCTGCAGGAGACTTAGGGCGGTTCCTGGACCTCACTCTGCAGGTAAGCAGGCACGTGACCCGGAGCTCCTCTTGGGCCCCAAACCCCACAGCCCTATGTCACTGAAATCAGCAGATTCAGGACCACGAGCTCAGCAACACAGGTGTTTTAAAGGTTCCCCAAGAACACCTTATCATCTCATGTATCTCTCAATGCATTAAACCCTTCAGGACAAAGACTGTAATTTACTAGACATCTGTGTGGCGCTTGGAAACACGGGCCCCCAACCAGGCTGATGCCTTTAGGAGCTACCGTTATCTAAACAGTAAATCAACAATAGCATTAATCTATGCCACAATACCTCAACACAGTGGGTGATGGTAGATGGAGCATCACAACTATCAATTTCCTGGCTTCAGAGACTTTTTTTCTGTATTAAGATGATGTTTTTGTCATTGTAATTTAATTTCCTTCACTTTTTAAAAAAAATATAGAATTAGATATTACTGCCTGGTTTATAAAAAAAAATTGGCCCACAATCAAAGCCATTTTTTTAACTGTGAAGCACATGAAAGGCATCTGAAACATGACAGCAACAAAGAACAAGGAACTATTTGTCAACGCCACTTGGTCATTGGGGAAGCTTAGGGGAGGAGACTGATGCTGTTTGTTTAAAACAAGCAAACAAAACCCTGACAGACAGACCATTTATCTGTACAGTGCTTCACTTGAAAATATTGGCGAAGGGAATACATCTTCACTTGGTTTCTAATAAAAGTGCTGACACACGCTGTTGTGGCCTGCCCTGCCTTGGGGATAGAGGATGCCTCTCACATCCTGAAGGGAAAGACCCTTCAAAATAAGGGATCAGGCACATGTGGGATCAGGCACAACACAGCAGCAGGTCAGCCTAGGCCCTTAGCAATCTCTCTGCCTGTCCAACCTGCAACACCATAGCATCTGCCAAGCTCAGACCAGTCTCCTCTGACTTCAAATCCACCAGTTGCAGAGGAAAGCAGAGGAAACAGGAAAGATGGATTCATCTGTGGGTACCTCTTTCCTTCCCCCAAACCAGCCAAGCTGAGGAGCAGTGCCTTGAGCATCCTAGGACTGCCAAGCAGAACAACTGCCCATGACTCCCAACAACAGTTGTTCAGACAGGGCAGCTCCTGCTCTACACTGGCCCAGCAAGAGCCTACTGAACACAGAACAGTGCATGACCCAGGCTATACTTGGTACTGCTCCACATGTGCTCTCCTGTTCTGGGTGCTGGTGTTGAAGACTGCTTCCCACACTGCCCACAGCAACAGAAAGAACTATGTCACCTGATGATGGCATCTACCATCCCAGGTGCCATCCTGTCAGGTGGCAGCTTTGCAGAGCAAGAACAGGATCTCTGCAAGAACAAGTGTAGTGCAGAGGGGTGTTAGGACGGCTACATATCTGCCTTCCCTTTCACACCCTGTCACCCATTAGTTATTGTAACCATATCCTTACCAAATCCCCAGGCAGGAAGAAAAATACCATTAATGATACAAATGAGACCCAGGACCTGAAATGAGCCTAGCAGCATGCTGGGGGTATGCAAAAGACCAGAAGCTTACCTGCATTTCTACTGCCCTCACTTAGGACCTCAGCAGTGGGAATACTACAGTCTGTCCTACCTTGGGCATTCATTTGAGCAATGCTTAAACTATCGGCTTATTAGAGCAGGACTCATATTTGGCTCTAAGGAAGAAACCAGACTGCTGTACTTCACCTTCTGCCTAAGTCTCTCTATACCCATCGGTCATCTCCTTCCTCACACTGGTTGATACTACACCCTTCTATTTACAGCACAGGGTAGCCAATTTGCCTCATGTTGCACACTCATGGCAGAACTGGGGGCTCCTGGGCTGCTCCCACTCTGCCCCAGCCAGCCCTTGGCAGTAGCTGGACATGCTCTTTTCCAACATCACTACTTCTATTCAGGAAGCAAGTCTTGTTCCAGTTGAACACAGAAGCACGAACATGAGCACCAAATGTGACTTTCTCAGCTAAACCATGATCAGGGTAAACAAATGCTTCCAACAGCAGTGGATGGATTAGGACTCGCTTGTGCTGCGGGGGAGTGATGCTTCTCCCGCTGCACCAAACCTATAGAGCACCTTCAAGGCCCCTGTATCCCCCCTCTGTGTCTTGTGTCCCCCAAAGCTAGCTCTGCTGTCCTGGGTCTCCCACCAGTCTCCAGGGACCATGGGATGAGTGCTCCTGAATGGGAAGGTGCTACTGACTGTTACCTAAGTCTTCCAGCCCTGTCACCTCCAGAAAGAAAAAAAAAGGAGCTCAACAAAATCACCCTTGTGCTTTATAAAGAGATGTGTGGAATTAAAGTAACATACATATACATGTGAAGAAGGGGGAAATGTGAGTGTAAGGCACCCATTCTTACCCTGTCCCTCCAGCATTTCCCCCTAAATCTGAAACAATTCTGTTCCCCAGTACAAGCAAAGGAACAACCCAAGAAGTCAGGACACAAACATTAAACTACAGCTCCATTGGAGGGGCAGAACGGGAAATGGCCATGGCCTCACGTTTTAGAATAACAGTAAAAAAACCACAAACCCAACTGCAATGGTTTCATCTCTCACCCAGGGTGATCGACACTTTTAGACACAGGTGAAAAAACATAAAGCCCTGAAGCAAGGCTGGGAGAGAGGTAGAGTATAAATCCAGCTCACATTTAGGTCAGCTCTCATGCGTGTGCATGTGTGTTGTAGAGCTCCTGTCCCCCTGCCATGGGGGGCTGCGGGCCTGCCGGCGGCCCCGTGCCCTATTTAGGGCAGCGCCTGGCGCAGCAGCTATATTTGACACCCGGGGTAAACAAGCCGGCTCCGGCGGACGGAGCGCGACAGCTGCCCAGGACGGCGGCCCCGGCGCCCCCGCCCCACGGCCGGGGATGGCCCGGCCTCTCCCGGCAGAAGAAAAAAATAATTCTTTTTTAAGAAAAGGAAATTTAAAGGGGGGGGGGATGGGGAATTTAAAAAGGAAATTTATAGCACTGCATGAGAGCCGCTTCCCCCGCCCGGCAGCCCCGGGCAGAGCCACCCCCCCGGGCTCCCCGGCATCCCTGCGGGCCGCGCCGCGGCGCCGAACCGGGGCACCCCCGCCCGGCGGCGNAAGACAGCGGGAATGAAGCGAGCTCCCAGCGCCTGGGCAACGCTAATTTCCCCAGCTATCCCGGGAGATAAGCCTGCAAAGAGCTCTCGTCCCCCCACCCCCCAGCACCCCCCGCTCCACGGCCATTCGCGTGCAAGGCATGGAGCCCCGACTGGCAGCAGGACACCTGCCCGCCAGCCTCGCGTCTCCCACGGAGCGGGGGTGGCACCCCCTTACTTACCCTTTCTGGCAGCTTTCCTGACTTTTTTTTGGAGGGTCGGGCTGGGGGATGGGGAGGGGGGGCTCCACTGGCTCCCCAACACAAATCCTTCCGGTTCCTAAAGGGAGCTCATCGCATCTCCCGGTGATTCACCGACGGTGTGTGCGGGTACGGGGGGGTTCGCCTTTGCATGTCAGTCCAAGTTGCCTCGCTCGCTACAAAACCTGTGCTCCCTTTTGCAGCTGTCAGGGAGAGCGGGGAGGTGCATCTGGAAAAGGGGGTGGGGGTGGAGGTAAAATGTTGATAAATCCACCAGCCTTGATCTTCAGCTCCGTGCGGTGGAGTTTGGGGAGGGAAGGGAGATCTGGCGAAGAGGGAGGAGGGCGAGGAGGACGGAGATGAATGGGGGTCGAGGGAGGGGGGAAGAGAAAATGGATTGTACCCCAGATTGCCACTGAATCTGCTGGGCTTCCCCCGCTCCCGCGCTCACACCATCGGGGCTCGGTGCAGGTTTCCCAGCATTACGGTGCACGGCAAAGCGCTGAGCCTGATTTCTGGGAGCCAGCGAGGTTTGCACAACTGCAGCAAGAAGCCAAATCAAAAAGCCAATCTGCGAGCCTCCAAACCCCACGTCACCTATCAGCTGGGAGCGAGCGCTGCAACAGAATTACAAGCCATGCATATTTATTCCTCAGAATCCAGGGGGGGATTTTCGGATCGTTTAAAGCGAGGCACGGTGAAACCAAGGCAAACCCTTTCCAAAATAAATAAAGGCAGAGCACGTCTTGCATGTAACACGCGCGCACACACCTCTACGAGGTCTCCATCGGTAAATATAGATAGAGATATACACTCACTGAGCGAGGATCACTCCTGTACCATCCAAGTATATTGACTTGACTTTGTGTATTTCAAGCAGGGAAGGGGAAGAACATGGTAGCTGAGCCTCAGAGAAAAAGATATTGATTGCATATGTGAAATTTAAACCATCTGTCAAACACTTCTGAGAGATTAAATATAGGCAATATAATTACACAGCCAGAGTTGGACCTGGTATCCATTTGAAGCTGCATGCTTTAGTTTGTGCTTGTGGAAACCACCTAGTTGTTTTTTTTAACCAAAGTCAAATAACAAGTTGTGAGACAGCAAATCATTTTAAGGTGAAAAATACACATTGCCTCCAAAGTTGCTATTTGACTTTGGCAGAAGACTGCTGGGGGCTGGTTTCCAGGACCATGGAACAAAGCAGGACATTTATGCCTCACACAAGACACAGCATTTGCTCGTCTGCCATTTGCTGGGCACCATTTGCTGCCCAGCAGCCATGGGCAGACGTGTGCCTCCAGGAGATTTACCTTCTGGCGTGGCTTCTCACTTCTTTAAAGCCCAGGAAACTACAAGGCAACAATCCCTGACACCAAGCTACCTGCCAAAGAACGGTCTATTTCATCCTCCAGAGAGAAGCTGTCCCCAAATCTGTTTGTCCCCACTGACTCCCCATACCCCTGAAGTGATGAAGGCCCAGAACCTTTCTGGTGAGACCCGAGCACATGTGCAAGTGTAAACCACCCCTGTGTCAAAAGCAGCTGAATAAACTGCCACGAGAAACCTGAGCCTGAGTCCTACACTGGGCAAGAACTTTTACCTCAGCCAGGGACAGGCAGCAGACATACAAAGACAGACGAGGAAAGGGCAGAACAGTTACTGGGGGGCTGACATGTCAGAGAGTTGCACAGGCTTCATTCTGCCAGAAGGGGGTAAGAAAAGCTGCAAATGGGCTGTGGTCCCCTGCAGGACAGCACAGACCACTAAGGCCCTGAAAGTCAGCTAGTACGTTTTAGTTATGGCTCTATAATCAGATCAGCCCCGCCCACACCTCAGCACAGAAGAGATCCAGAGACCTGGAAGAGCAACTATCCATTCTGATCTGGCTATTCACTGTTACTAGTTACAGCAGGGCATGGAAGCCCAGGATCGATGGACAGCAGGAGGAGGCCACAAGGGGACAGAGTTGCTGCAAATAAGTAAAAGATGGCAGTACAAAAGATGGTGGCATAACACCTTGTGGGTCCCAGACTCAGCCTTTATCTCCCCAAATGCCACCTGCCACTCCTGGTATCCTCAAATAACCCAGCAAGGCAGCTTACCAGGTAGGAACGTGGTAAGGGATGCACATGGGCCAGGAGATATGGCAATATCCAACATACACAGAAGTGCCTGACCTCAGGGTGCTGGCCAGCCCTGTACAGGGCTGCAACACAGAATGATGCTCCTGTGTGATGTCAGGGAGGGGAAGGGCTTCCCTGTGCCTGAGGGAACACAGGCACATGTGCATGTGTGGCCCACGGCATTTAAGTGCCCGGCCATCTCACCCGAGCTGCAGAAGAATCTGTACTGACATCGACACATAAAATCAACAGCACAGCATCAGTGGCTGAAACCCAAGACTGTGGATGCAGGGACTCTGGCACTGGCCAGTGTCACCCGATCTCCGGTGGCCACCTCCAAACCTCACACCCCTGCCAGGGAGGACAGCCCCCAAGGGTGGAAGCTCTCCAGTCATCTCCAACACCAAGCAAAAAAACTGCCCCAGTTGGCACAGGGAAACTCTCCCAATCCACAGCTCATCATCAGGCAGTTCCAAAGAACTGCTTGTATTTAAGGCTCAGCAAGAGTGGGTCTGGAGCTGAGGAACTGCAGTACAAAATGCTCATCAGCAGGAGCAAGCCCTGGGGGCAATACACAAATTTACAGTTGACAATAACTTACGACAGACAGAGCTCTTTATGGTACACAGATGTTTCATTTCACCTCATCCCAGTACATAAAATCATGCCTAATACATTTAAGAAACGCTCCCAGGCATTTCCCTCTTCCCTTCCATATGGGCTTGATCTTATGTTGCTCAGCTCAGGCAGAAATTTTTCATCACAAGAGGGAGTATATGAAATTTTTTATCTCCTTAGTCTTAAAGGTGTGCTTGCAAAGTACTAAGCTGAGATGAAAGCAACCAAACTGTTCCTATAAAAATACTATTTAAAATTTTAAATAAACCCCAAAACTTCACAAAAAACCAACCATCTCTTGTTTATATTAGCTTTAACAATTAAAATATAGGGTGTTCAAATTCCTGGGCTGTTTAGCACAGTCTCACTAAACAAGCACGGATATTAGTTTTTAATGACTACCAAGATCATTTGATGTTTTAAGTGTTACCTCACCTAAGGATGAGAGCTAATGGTTTTAAACTGACAGAGGGCTGATTTACATTAGATACAAGAAAGAAGTTTTTTACAAGGAGGGCAGTGAAATAATGGCCCAGGTTGTCCAGAGGGATGGTAGACATCCCATCCCTGAAAACATTAAAGGCTACACTGGACAGAGCTCTGAGCAGCCTGATCTGGTTGAAGATGTCCTTGCTCATTGCAGAGGGCTGGAACTAGATGACCTTTAAAAGATCCCTTCCAACTTAAACTATTGTATGACTCTAACCCAAAACCACTGGAATTCTACCAAACAGTGGTATATTAAAAGAACACAGAATGGGTAGGGTTAGAATGGACCACTGGAGGTCATCTAGTCCAACCTCCCTGCTCACAGAGGTCCCCTAGAGCATGTTACTCAGGATTGAGTAGAGACCTCTTTTGAGGATCTCCACAAACTGTGGGCAACTGTTCCAGTGATCAGTCAGTCACCTGCACAGTAAAGAAGTTCTACATAAAAGTATGAGGACTTTTCCCATGAACAATCAGGACCTTAAATACTTTTCTAAAACCTGTCTCCAAGCTCTTGAGATTTGAAGCAGAACAAAAAAATGGAGGTTTTACTCTTCCTTTCCTTGTCTGCCTAAAACTAGAGAAGATTTTTTTAACTTAATCCATAGTTTCAACATCCCATGACTTCAGCCTTCTGCTGGCAACCATGCTGATAATAAAGATGCCGACAGCAGAACGTACTCAACAGCAGTGCTGTTGTTAAAAACAATGTTAAAGTCAATGTAGAAACAGGTATTGACTTGCTCTGCCAGGCCAACAGCATCCATTGACATAAAAACCTGCCAGCATCCTACAGGTTCCAGAGGAAACTCTGGGAGTGTGTTAGCTGAGTCTGAAAGGACCTGCTCTTTCCCCTTCAGTCACCTGTTATGCACTTAACACATACAGAGAAGAATTGCACACAGTTATCATCCAAAATTTCAGGTGGATAGGGCCATATTGTTTTATTATGGCAGACATGATGAGCTGTAAGTTTGGCTCCTCCTTGAAAAATTTCTAGCTGAACAAGGCTTTAGGAATTGCTCCCACTATTGCTGTCCTCCTGCAATCTTTTGGCCCTTGGCCTAATGACCCAAGAATTTGATTTCAACTAGATGTAAGAAAGAAACAAACACCATATCAGCCCTTTTTCCTTGAATACAGAAGGAGATTGACTTGAAGCAGACTGACTGCTCCTGACCTAAAGTCTGTACAAAAGGGCCTGGCACAGCTGCCTTCTCTCATTCAAGATCTGATCTTGGTGAGCCTCTGTTATTTTTTGGGCTATTTTTCCATAGCTTTGCTTTTCCTCCCTCATCAGCTTTCATCAGGTGCCTGCTCACATTTGTGTCAGAAGGGATGAGATAATGTGACATTTTATTAGTATGATGCATTTGCAGAACCTTGAAATGAAGTTTTAAATCTGAGAAAAAATTACTTTCTAGGCAAAAGAGGAAAGGAGCCACGATGTAGAAGGCAGTTTCAACCGTATCCATGATTACAGAGCAAATGAACCCAGTTCAAATGTAAAATTCTGTTATTTTTTCCTCCCATGAAAGCCTGTTTTGCAAACATGGTTAGAGCTCTGACAGCCAAGCTGGGCTGTACACACACAACAGCGTGCAAATTCTTATCAAACAAGTCATGGGACACCTGAGACAGTTCATGCACTCTTCATGGCACTTTCCCATAACTAGGGGACAATTCCTTCACAGGTCCTAGCAGACAGGGAGCTTGCCACAGATGACTAGGGATTCTTTGTGTATCCTTTGTACACTGCTCAGAAAGGAAAAAATTATGGGTTTAAGCCTTCTAACTCACAGATGTGTCTGTGACAGATGTAGGTTGCAATAAGATCCTCTAGTCTCATTGCAGAGCTTCCCAAGAAGTTAAGTCCGGGGTCAGAGGTCACCTTCAGGTCTGGCTTATAAGGAAAGGCAATTCTTTGTGTGGTCATCTTCACTAATGATTGCAGAGTAATGTAGAGACAAGCCCACACACAGGTGACTGATACCACAAAAGTGGCCTGGCCTTGCCAAGGGTTTTCTGTGCAAAGGGACACAAACCTAAAGAAACTTTAGGCAGCATTCAGACACCATGCAGAAACCCTCAAGAAATAAAATACCTAACTAAGTATAGCAACCAGTCACTGGAAGTTCAGGGCAAGTCAAACCCTTGAAAACTTCTGATGAGAAGTGACATCTTCCAAAGACTCTACCTGACAATGGAATATGAGGGCACACCCCACAACCAGATTTTGATCATGGAGGAATCCAGGACACACATTAATTACGAAGTTTTGCACTTTAGCATTGGCTTCAAAAACTGGGTTGGTCCATGGATTGAACACTGCAGGTCGCACAGAAGTGGACATCTGTAGTGGAGCATACCCTCTGCTCAGGACAAACACTCTGGGGCTTGGCCTGGCAAGCTAGTGTGTCCTGGGGCAGGAAAAAAGACTCACTCAAAGGAGATTCTTCAGCATTTTAACTGCCATCCAGGGGTGGTAGTCAGGGGGACCTTCTCAGGTTGAGGAGTTCTGAGGGTTTCCTTATTTTCGGTGTCTTAGAGCAATAGCTGAATAGCAACTCTATTACAAACTAGGCTATATGTTTTTTGAGGGCTTTTTTCCAAGAAGGACCAATGGGACTTGGGGGCTTACAGCACCAGACTATGTGCCAGGACAAGGGACACATTCAAAAAGGCCATTTCAGCTGCAGTGACTAGTGATGGGCAACCAGCACCAATGCTGCCAGAGATACACCCATTTTCTCAGTTGCAGAACAAGAACATGAGACTCAGATTACAGCAGTGCCTTGGATCTGCTCCTACCCCACTCTGACTGAGAACCAAACCTCAGAGGAGAACTGGCCTCAGAGGAGTAGGTTGGGTATGACAGAAGACAGCAACAAATAGTAACATGGCAAGAGGCCTCTAAGCACATCAGCACATTCTGATAGATTCTCACACGTGTCTTACAAAGCGTAGAAGAGGATTTAGCTCACAAAGTTGTCAATTCATTTAACAGCTTCCCAAAATAATTTTGAATTCAAAAAATCAATGGGAAAAGTTCATATTTCATTGATTTTGAAACCAAACAAAGACAAAAATCAATTGCACCACCACCACTCTGGTTTCCCTGTTAAACACTGGCACAAAGGTGGTTTTTTTTGCTTCCTAAACCACATGCTGGCTAATAGCATGAAAAGAGAAAAAAAAAAAAAAAATCATCTGTTTCTTAAACTAAGCCAGTGCTTCATGGAGAGGACGATTCACAGTAATTCCAGAGCAGTAGCTGGTGCTTCAGCCATGCACTGCACACAGGCTGGTTTTCTTCCATCTCTTTCAAACCCTTTCTTCTACATCTTGTGCCTTCACATTCTGGGTAAGTTGCTCCCTGGCCAGCGTGTTTGCTAACAGGTTAAAACTGTGCTGTAATGAAAAGCATTTGGGGTTACGTTCCATCTGTGTGGATAACACATCAGGAGCAGGAGCATGTAATCCCTGTATTGGCTTTCAGTTCCTAAGGGTCTTCCATAGCAATTCAGATTCTCCTACAGCCATCCTGTAACCACCCACCTTCACATGCAGTGGGGCTGTGGGTGCTCAGCTCGTGGGCAGTAGGTGCTGGTGTGGCTGAGGGTGCCCCTCCCTTAACCTCACAACAGCTTCTGGTGGGCTGGCAAACAAGGCTGCACACTATGATTTGTCTCCACTTTGAGTATGCAAAATGCCAAAGCTGAAGGTCCCCAACTTCAGGGGATGTTACCAGATAGCACAACTAGAGACCTTGATAGCACTGTCCAGTGGGGATAACAATAAATGCTGGATAAAGATAAAAATTCTACAATTCCCCTAAGGTCAGTGTAATAATTTTCTTAGCAAACCAGTTGAGATCTACTAAAAAAAAAAAAAAAGAAGTCTGCTATGGAATAGTGTCTCTTCCTTTACAAATCTGGGACAAAGTGAAGAGTGCCAGATTGTCTCTTCCCCGTAAGCAGTTAGGAGAAAACTGTGCTTGCCTCCAGGAGAATCTGATCCTGGTTTATAAAAACTGGAGGGGGTGGTGTATGTGTGTGTGTGAAAAAGAACTATAAAGTAAATTAAGATCAGCTGTTAATGAAAGTCAGCAGTTTAATTAAAGGAGTGAGCAGCTTGTGCATGGAAAGATGCATTCGTCTCTAGGATACATGTGGCTTCTGTCCAGATCTGGCAGGATCCAGGAAACACATATGGGATGAGTGCTTCTGGTGCAAAGTCTGACCCCAGACTTCTCTGATAATAGTGGTAAGACAGAGACAGTTTCCCTGGGAAGAGGCCTGTCATCATGACACCATACAAGGCCTGCCACCTCATTCAGCACTGAAGACCTGACTTTAAACATCTAGTCGTGTTGCAAAATCATCCTTCTGATGCGTGTCATGTTTTGAGATTAAATGGATGATAAAACACTGGTTATCCCTTTAAATATTAATTTATTCAGGTTCTCCTAAAAGTTGAATTTACAAGAATATTATCTCTTGTTTTTAAAAAAGTGCACAGCCAGAAAAGGCACATGCAACATACATACCTGTCACAGAATGGGTCAGACTGGAAGGAACCACAGTGGGTCATCTGGTCCAACCTCCCTGCTCAAGCAGGGTTATCCTAGAGCACCTATATACATATACATGCTTAGATCCTGCTGAACACAGTCCACCTGCCCTAGACATGCCATCACAACCTGAAGCAGTCCCACAGGATTGTTCCAACAACAGGATCCCACCTCAGAGCAGTCAAAAAAATTCAGATAGAAAAAACTTAATTTGTGGAGAAAGACACAGCTGCGTTCAAAAAATAGGGTGGTCTTTCATAGCCTGGGGTTTCTTTCTAAAGGAGTTTCTTCTACACACAATGTGTATTTTGTCTTGTACTTTGTACAGAGTCCTACATTCAGCCTCTGCCCCATTCTATGCACTGTCTCTCCACCACACATATTTCTTGCCCTTGCTCCTCCCACCACACACCCTCTTCAAGCCCCTCTTCGTGTTATTCCTGTGGGTTTAGCTGTTGCTCTTTGCCAACATTTCACATAAACTCCAAACTTGGAGCAACTCTCCCTGATAACTGATTTGTATCCCAGAACATACAGAACAAGTTTTGCTCTGGAGATAACAGGGGGGATAACTTGGAATGGCTGAAGCACTTCAGCCTGGAGAGTCTTGGGCTGCCTATCTCTGGCTGTCAGGGTGCTCCTGGCAGAGGGAGGCCATGGGCATTTTGCACAGCCTCTAGTCTGTGCGGTTTCTCACATTCATTTTTGCACTGCTGACCATCTTGCAGCTACAGAGCAGTAGCTTCCCAAAATCCTAGTCACACAAGTTGCTCACAGCATTGTTTACCAAACACACCAACCTCACCCCAAAGTCCAGGAGCAGAAACAAGGTAGAAAAACCCACCTCATCTCCACATGCCAGTACGAGATTCGTCAGGGCTCACCACTGTCCCAGCCACCTGAGCCACACACGACAGGAGTGACCCAGCATCACTCAGCACAGCTGACAACCGACAAGACCCAGCTGACAGCACTGACAGTCTTACAGCAGAGCCCTAACATATCAAGTACTTCCCACAGACTGGGAATTCCAAGCCTCTCCTTCCACCTGCCTAATTGCTCACAACTGGGAAATTAGGATTTTGGAAACTGCTACCTGGCTACCGAATTTTCCTGCTGCAGGTTAGCAAGTCCCCAAGCTATAGGAAGAACAGACCTGCTGGTCCCAGCCCTGCACTGGCTTACTCCAGGAGCTTCAGCAGCACCAGGCAACTCCTCAAGTGCAAGGGGGCATTACTGATCTCCCAAAGCCACTACAAGGGCTAATTGCTTGACTCGTGTTGCAGTGCTGTCCCGAAGATGAAGGTGTGGTTCAGCACACTCATTACGCAGCTTATTCCAGACGCAGTATTTGCTGGGCAAGGGAAATGTCATCCCAGGGGTGGCAGCATTACCAAGCAGCCTCCTTTCCCAGCATCATGTGGTTTTGCTCACACTGCAAGAGCTGTAAGCCCTGCATTGCTTAGATTCCCTTTCAGTTGGTTCTGCTATGAACCACTGCACTGCCCTTCAGCTGCCGACCCTATGCCATCATCTCACTGGTTTCAGCTGCATCTAGAAATGGACTGAGCCCTCACTTACTGTATATGGTTATATTCCTATGATTTTTTTTTTACATCTTTCTAGGGCCCCCTCAAGTACTTTCTTGAGAAGGAGAGTGTAGGGATGGCTCCATGTCCTACAGGGCACAGAGAGCACTGTGACTGCTGCTAGGCAACTAGGGAAAGAAAAGCCTTCAGCTGCCACAGCCATCCCTGGGGAAAAGACCAGTGCTCCCCTCTTCTCCACTGGCTGTGAGAGCACCTTCCCCTTGGCATCTCCCCTCTGCCCAACACTATCCCATGGATCACCATGCCTCCAGGCATCCAGGCTGCCACCTGCTACCCTCAGAAGCCTCCCTGGCTCAGGTCAGTGACAGACCCACTGTATTCCCAAGAGAGGTGAAGGGCACAGCCTCCACTTCACATGCTCTAAGGATGTTAATCCCATCCCTGTAACAGCAAGCAGTGACAAAAGCATGCAACAGAACCATAAGATGAGGCTTATTTCATCATGCCTTCAAAAAGGCAAAAACCAGAAAAAACCTTTTATCTAGGCCCTGCATAGCCAGCTTCCTCCTCATTTCTTTATTGGTGACTTTACAGTTTTTTACTGCCTTGATGAGACAAAGCCTTTGCCATGTGGTATGGACAGGCTGCAAAAGCAGCTCCCTTGTCAGACTTGTTTGGTAGGTATATTGTGATTTTAAGTCCTTTGTCAGTTTCCACAAACAATGAATGTGTGTTCAGAAAAGGGAAAAAAATAAAAGAGAAGATATTATTAGAAGGAGCAAAACCTCAATGAGTTCCATCACTTCCCCAGCTGCTGCTGTGTCTAATCATTTTCATAGTGTATCAGGAAGTGTGAAATCACCGATTAATTTTATGACAGAGGTTTTCATCACAGAAGGTGGGGATGTGAAACCACCTTCTGAATGCAATTGCAGCTGTGGGCTCATTCTCAGCTACCGAGTCTTCCTCTTTACCCTGGGTACCACTGGGGAAGGATGAGACAAAGCTGTCCAAACCAGGTCACTGTTTTTCTTAGATGAAAACAGGCAGACAAGTGCCAATCTTTGCTATAGAAATCTCAGGGTGCTCGAGGTACTGAGTAGGGGAAGTCTCCTTCCCAGATTTCTCAACAGCAACAGAGTAAATAAGACACATTCACATTTCCTCTGGCTCTTGCACCTCTCAGCAGCAGTGAGGGCAGAGCTCTGAGCTTGAGTGCTCCAGCTGTGGAGCATTAAGCACCCAGACTCAGCCTCCAGGCATTGTCTGAGCATTCACTGCTCTTGGCTAGGTCAAGGGTCCCCACATCTTGTAAGACCAGTTCAGGAAACCCAAACTCATGAACTCTGGACAGCCGGAGGACCTGCAGATAAATCCATCCTCACCCACATCCACAGCTGCCAACGTAAGACCTCTCTGTCACCCTCTGCATTTACAGGGACAAGCGCAACAAGGTTCCAACCAGCTTGGTGCTACTGCAGTGCATGGAGCTTCCAGTCCCAGGAGTAGAGTACATATGAGATCAAGCCAAATCCTGATCCTATGGAAATCAGCTGGAATTTTTTCACTATGAGAAATATAGTCCACACCATTCTATGAGAGCTGCTGAAGAGCCAGGAGAAGCAGTGCAAAATGGTGAAGGGCAGAAAGCAAAGCATGTGGCATCCAACACTTTCCAAGGGGAATTTGCAGAAGCAGAATGAAATTTTTACTCTGATCAGAATGTCAGAGCCACCAGTCCCCTCATGGAGCACAACAGACCTTTAATAACAACTGCTTAGTTGATGCCTGCTACTAAAAGGCAAGATCACAAACAAAGAGGTCATTGGTTTGCTCCTGACCTTGAACTGGACTGGGAGTTATTGCAGTCCCACTAGCACTACCTGACCCTCTCAACAAGAAGAGTGCAACATGCATGGAGACTTCCTGACACAGCCTACATCCCCCTTGTATGCTGCAGGTCCTTCTCCTTCACACAGCAGCCTGGCACAAGGTCACAGTCCTCCCTGGCATTACCCTCTGACAGTTTGTTGTTTAATAAACCTGTAGGGGAAGGGGCACAAACCTGGGGCAGCAAAAATGAGCCTGCTTCCCTGCACAGAATGGTGTTAGCCAGCTTGAGTGAAGTGACAGTCCCCCAGGGCACTTGCTTTGACCCAGTCCAGAAGGGAAGGGTAGCTTAGGCCAGGTTAGCATACCCTAACTAACCTGGGTGCAGGTTTTGCTTGGTTTTCACCAGTGTCCAAACCAGACTGATCAAATCAGAACACTGGGACAGAGAGAAACCCTTGAGCCAGGATACAAAACTAAATCAAAGTTTTATGGGCTAGGATGAAAGGGGAAGTACTTCAAAGTCTGCAACACATTAATTTTCCTTGCTGCTGTGGTTTTTCCTTCCCCCTTGTTTTAATATGATGGATCACTTGAGATAATGACAGGAGGTCACTCTGACTGACATGTACACCCAGGAGCAAAAAGGGGAGCAGGAAATTGGATCTGAGGCTCTGTACTGTATTTCCGTGAGTTCTGAAACCACCAGAAAGAGACCCTTGGTAGGGTTGTTAATGCCATCACATTCCCCACAGCTGCAGACATGCAGTCCTGTGTTCAATTTCCTGCCATCACTCCTTGTGTCTAGAGCACAGCCAAAGAAGTGGAGTATGAAGTGTATCTGATTTTAAGACATACACTCATCAGGCACAAGCTCTGGCTACTGTAGGAAATTGAACTCTTGATGAAAATGGTTTTCACCAGGGAGCCTCCTTGTCCTCTCACAGTCCTTCCCATTCTGTTTTGTCTGGGGCTTAAGATCACAACTATTGCCTGTTGCACTAAGAGAACTGCTTCAGTATTTGCTTTTCTAGCCCTTCTTCTTCTGTCTGCTGTGAGGAAGGCTCTTTCAGTGCACTGAGCCCCTTTCCCTCCCTCTTCCCTCCTGTCCCAGCTGCTCTGGGCCACCATGGAGGTAATACACTGAGCACACCAGCTTAGTCTCCTGCATCCTATAGGAAAAGCTGGTTTGTCTGTTGAAGGGAGTGGACAACAACAGAGCAGGGGGAGATTTTTCTAATACAAGAAAAAATCTCCTTTTGGTTTCAGATCTGGCCTTCCAGGAGATATCAGAATATTGGGAAACTGTTCCTGATGTGGGCTTTGCTGGATCCTCAAAGTCAAATCTCCTCTCCTCCCTTGCTTCTTCAGTTGTTGGGTACTCAGGAGGACACTTTTCTACAAGGACCCTGAGAATTGCATGTGCAAAGACAGCCATGACATGGCACTGGGCACTAAGTTCTGGATCCTACTCTACTGATACTTCAAAGGAGATAAAACCTGTGAATCCCAGACTAGGGAAAGGCATTGCTACTGGTGCCTATTTCTGAATTGGATTCAAACAGCTTCATATTCTAGAGGCTTCAAAGTCCAAACCTGGGTTCACAGCCTTCACTCATGCCTTGCTATGAATAGCTATTTGTACCTCTAGACTGCAACCTGAACAAAGACAGATGTAGTGAAATACTCAGGCAAGGTTTTTGCTCAAGTACAGCCAGGCAATCCTAAGCAAAACGGCTCAAATATTTCATTAAAACACTGTATTTTTATTTTAGGCCTATGGGATGGACAAACATCTGAACATGCATGAGTTTAAATTGCTTTCCAGCTTTGGGTGATCTGCCTTACATCCCAAGGAAAGCTACTTTAATTGCCACACCATCTGGAAAACTACCCAGCAACAATATTCTTGCCTTGCTGCCCCACCAGGCTGGACTGTACAGACAAGATATTGATGCAGCAACCTGATGTAATCAAGAGCTATAAAAGGCAAAGCAGTAAATCATTTTGGATGCAACAGTCTGTCTCTGCACTTAGCCGTTCTTTGTTTTCCAAAACATCCAATAAACAAAATTGCATTTAACCATAAACAGTCACACAGCAATATTCCTTGCAAAGCTTGTGCTTTCACAGTGGGTGGTGGTAGGGAAGGAACATGGCTTGAAAGTAGGTCAAGAAGTGTCCAGAATTAGGAATTACATTTTTTTCCCTTTCCAGCAGGTGAGTCATCTGAAACTTCTCACTGTTGAGCACAGCTTTTGGAAAAGGTGGCTCTCACTCCTCCCAGCATTAAAAAGAGTCAACCATATTCTTTCCTGAGCTTTCCCACAGTGCTCTTTTGACTGACCATCAAGCCCACTTAAAAGACCTAGAATGAGAGATACAGCTCTGAGGGAAGCTTGTGCAAAGCTAACAGAAATAAATGGAATGAAGGGTTAGGTCTCGCTCCAACACCACATAACCATCAATCCTAAAGGGCAAGAGCTGCCTGGGCAGAGGCAGGAATGCTGCTGCAGCTTTCGTCCTTTTCTCCTAGCAGAAGCTGTCATTCCCCAGAGATGCAAGTTCAGGGAAGCTGAGGAAAAGCATACAAGGGCAGTAGCAAAAGAGCCTCTCTCTAGAGGACCAGGAGGCCAGAGTCCTCTCCACAGCACAGAAGTGTGTCATGGTCCCCTTGCTTCTCAGGACTCAGTATTTCAACACAGCTTATAGAAACACAAAGCCACCTGGCAGATTTCAAATACTCTGAAGTGAATTTTTGTTCCAGTCCGTGAGATGAGCTTTGCATCTCAAGATTCCAGTTTCCAAATAAAGAATCAGTCAAGCTATAAGGGTAAACGAGATCAATAATTCAAAATATCAGTTTTTAAAGTGACTAAAAGATGAGAACCTGGAAAGAACCATACATTAGGCAAAAAGAGAGGCATTTTCTCATTTTACCTTTGTCTACATTCCTGAGGTGGAAGGGAAGACAAAGCCTCTTTCTTTATCTACCTGGCCTCAAAAATAAGACAAATTCTGTTGCCTCAGGAGAGAGAGAACCATAGCAGCATCTCAGGCTTTCCTTAAAAATTGTGGCCCACCTGAGCAGCCTCCTCCCGGCAGATTCATGGCAGATGGGTGCTATTGAACCAGCCATGTCTGTGGGTGGGTGGTTGGGGGCCAAGTGCCCCTGACAGCTGCAGAGCTATGTTAACTTTCCCCAGCTGAAAGCTTTCCCCATCGGCTGACATTTAACTGCCCTGTTTTTCCCAGGATTTATCAAGAAGTCAGGCACTCAAGGTGACTCATTGCCAGCTAAGCCAGAGCCAGCAAGAGCTGTCACACTGTGCAGTGCCCTAACTGCCCAGGGGGGCTGTCAATAAAGCAGTGACCGGATCCTCCCCTGCCTTAACAACTTGGGCATCGGCCCGTGCATGGCAGGGCATCACTCGGGTTAGATAAACCCCTCCTGTGCACTAGGCACGTGGATGATGAGGAGCTTCTCCTTCCGTATTGCAATGGGGCAGTGCAGCAAAATTCAGTTTCACCAAGGCACATAGTGAGCATTCCAACTGGCTTGCATGTGGCTACACCCGGATAAATAGGAAGAAAATCCCTAACCATAACTGCCTATCAAATATCTTGCCCCTTTCCCCCACTCCTTGTCAGCCTGCTCTTGATTTTCAAAGGGTTTGCAGTCTGTTTAGCCTGAGGATAAAGCTGAGCAGGTGAACTGGAGGCAGCAGTACCCACAAACTCTGGAGCAGGAGGTGGCATGGACACCAAAGGAGCTGGGCAGCAAGAGCCCTTTGCCACTCTGCTCTGACAGCACACCCCTGTCTGCACAACAGACCCCCGACTCCACGGGCCTCCTTCTCCTTCTGGTCCCAAATGCTGGCTCAGCCCACGGGCAGCTCTCACCAGAGGGCACCAGGATGCACTTAGAGGTGGATGCTGCAGAGCCAGCTGGGCCAAAAGGCACCCAGCCCTCCGGATGCCCGAGAGCAACAAGCAGGACAATACACAGGCCGTGCCTTGCACGGTGCCACCACTGCAGCCCACGCGTGGGGCTGGGGAGGAGCCGGCCCACTGAAGCCCTGGCCATGTGGGCAAAGGGAGGGCTTTGCATCTGGAATTATGCCAAGGGATCCAGGACAGCTCTGCCTGACATTAATATGTTTGGCACGGCATTAAAAAAGAAGAGCAAATGGAATAGGAGGCCAAAGTAGCAGCCTTGATGTAGGACATGAAAGGAGACATTTGCTATCAGATCAGAGACAAGGAGGCGCCTCTGGAAAAAAAAACAACACTTGAATGGCTGCTGAACAGCTGTGTGATGGGCAGGAATTTGGAAAGAGCTGCTTCTCATTCAAAGACACAAACCTGCCTTTCCCTGGCTTATTTCACGGAAGAGTTATGCAGGAAGATGTGGGATGAAGCGGTGTTCAAACAGTGCCGCTAATGCTGTGGAAGACCAAACTGCGTGCATAGGATGAACAATAACAATGAAGCAAGACAAAGTTTGTCACTGGGATCTCTGTACTGGAAAAAAGAAGTGGAAATTACTCAGTGTGGGCAGGTAATACTCTGTTTTAATAGTGGAAACTGCATTTTTAGGTTTACTGTGAGAACCAGATCAGTCAAATGGCACTGAACATAGCACTCATTTTGTGGGCCAGGATCTTTGGAGTAGGCATTTGCTACAGCCTAAAGATATATTTTTAGATATCTGGTTTGATTCTCCTTAGATACTAGACATACTGTAGATGACACAATTTAATTATTGCTCAAGCTGGTTAAAACTTTAGTACAGAGAAAATAAACTGTAAACAGCTTGTTGCTGCAGAAACAAGGGTACATACCAGCCATGATGCAGTTCAAAAGTCAAAGATCTTCATAAAACTACACAAACCACCCAGAATCAGTCCTTTCACCACAGAAATGAAAAGGTTTGAAGTAGCACAGCGAAGATTTCATTAGCCATAGCCATGCCACCATGGAGAAGGCAGCATCCAAATACCACTGGGGAATATGTTTCTGCAGATAAAGGAAAGTCATCATCACTGGACTTGCCTAGGGGAAAGCTCCTAGGGGACCATGGGATTTTAAACCTGGAAGCATCTGCATAGATAAGTGACATTTGACAGCAAGAACTAGATAGAGTCAGGTCCCAAATGTTGAGTTATGGGAGCAACTAGCCTGTGGTACAATGCGTTATGGAACAGGGCTAGCTTTCAGTTACTTAAGATGTTAAAATGAGTATCTTATTTTTTAACTGATCTACACTATTCCAAGCAGAATTTTTTGAGCCTAAGACAGGGATTACTCAATGTGTTTAGATAGTGTGGCTTGTGTAAGAAGGCAGCCTGGATGAGGTACAAAGCTTTTCCAAGATTTTGTGACAACACCGATATCAGAAGAGAGGACTTCAGAAGAGAGGACTTCTGACAGCCCCTGCTATTTGTTTGCACAGCACATACACAGGAAGATATGTCTTTCAGCTCTGCTCGGGTGGTTGCACATCTTTCTGCCCCTGCATTGTGGGCAGAGGAAGAGCTGCCCACAGGAACCATGCAGTAGTCCTTACCTACCACCTTATCCCACCTGCAATAACACCTTGAGGAGCCCAGAGGGGAAGATGGTGGTGCGAGAGGCACCACAAAGCATCAGGTCCAGTCTGGGCAAGGGAGAAAAAAGCAGAAAGCAAGCAAATATAATGAAAGGGGTTTTAAACCCAAAACCAACCAACCAACAACAAAAAAAGCAAAGCAGACCTTTGGAAAATTTACCCTGGAAAAGCAGTGCAAATGATTAGAATATAAGGAAATCTACCCCCCAAACTGCCTCTTGTATTTAAAAATCATGCAAACACTAGATGGGTTTTAGTTCCTTAATCTGCATTCTCCATCTTTACAAATACAGGTCATGCAGATAAAACCAGAAAGGGGAGAGGGGTGACAAAGAAGGACAGCGGTGAGCATCACCAAAGTACACTCTTTTCCTTAGGAGGCAATACAGCTTTTCCTGACTGCTGTCATGCCATACACAAAGCTTGCCAAAATCAAAGAGGGACTAGGGAACCTCTCCCTCTGAAAAGCACTGCTGGGAGACACCAGCATGTAGGAGCTGATGGATACAGGGCTTTGCCTGTGACTGTTACTTGTTCAGACCCATTCTTTCTCAGGAGCTCCTTTCTTGCTGCTGTATGGGTACCCAAACAAAATGGTCTTCCTGGGCTCATTCTGCAGATGGGTGTCTCCAGGAGGAGGTTGTGGTCACAGTGCCCAGCCAGCCCTCTTTGTTCTGAGCCTTCAATGCTGGTTTAAGCACAAGGAAGGGGCAGCTTGCCCTGCCCCAGTAACATCTCCTGGGATGCTGACAGAACTGGGAAAAACCACTGGCAGGGAGGTGCACAAGGGCTTCGGTCTGCAAAGCTGAGCTTGCTAAACATCAGAGTCCTTGGCCAGGTGGCAGTTCTGGGACACGGCCCTGCCAGCAGCTTGGCTGAAGGCAACCATGGCCACCAGTTCCTTCCCAACCCACCCACATAGGGAAAGATGCCTCAAAGATTCTTGAGTTGGAAGACAGCCGGGATTTGGCCCTGTGCAACATTTAAATAAGCTTCTTCAGCTATTTTTGGACCTCTGAAATACTCCCATGTTTTGAGATGGCTTCCCAGAACAATGAAGTGTTCCTATGGGTCTGTATGCTCTGTCTCTCCTCCTGTCTCCGTAACACTCCAATCCCAGCAGCTGGAAACATTGCCCAGGAAGAACAAGACAAGAACACAAGTAACTTGCCTGTGTTTTTAGGGAAATGGAAGCAGGACAGCAAGCCCCATTCCTACAAATGGTTATCTTTGAGTGCATAATTCTTAATTATATACTTAAGCAAAGCCTAGAGTAATTTAGTAAGCTAAGCATGTAATTCCACTTTAACTGATGGGTGAGTCCATAAAGCCAATGCTTATGTGAAGACAGGGCTGCTCTCTAACTCAGCCAAGACTCACTGGGGAGCCAGAGGCCTTGCTCAGGTGGCATTGGGGATGCTTTAGCAAGGTACCATATGGATGTGCACACAAGTGGATGACAAAGCCATGCCCCAAATTTGTACCATGAACCCAAGTCACCAAGAGAGCAACTCTGGGTGAAAATAACCCACTTTTACTGGAAGAAGGGAGGTGAGGGGACAGATGCAGGCTGAGGAAGGGTGATGCAGTCCCATTCATACCCTGCAGTGGGCAGCCCTAAAGCCTCCCCACCAACTCTGCACCTCTCTACCTGCTAGCACGGCTCCAGCAGCAGCACAGAGACTGGGGGACCATGCTGCTGCCCTGCCCAGCCCAGCTCCCTCCACTAGTGCTTGCTTGCTGGACTCGTGGCCTGGCTGCTCTGAGGGACTCTCCATACTTAGCATGAAGTTTCCATTTCTACCTTCAGTAAAGTCACGAAGCTGGATATCAAGTGAAAATATACAAGAAAGAGGAGAAAGCCAGCACTGTGGCTTAATTAATCTTATGGGTGGCTGCCATGCAGTAGGAGGAAGTGTAAACATGAGACCAAAGTCTTGGCACACTGCAGAAACAACACACTTCTGGTGCCAGTACAGTGGAGAAGGGATTTAATACAATACACAAGGGAAGAAGTGGAGGGAGGAAGAGGGAAGAAATGAGGATTGCCTGACATTTTTGGGCACCTAAAGGAAGCTCTGTGACAACAGGGCCTGCTTTAAGGATTACAGCACTAATTGCACATCCACATTGTTCAGTAAGGAAGGTCACCTGAGCCACAGATGACACTTTCACCAAAGCACAGAGAAATGCAGTGAATGGCCTGGGCACGTGGCAGTCACCCTCCTCAAGCTTCTTTACCTTGCAGGGGCAAATACTGAATAATGTGCTAAAAGCTAGTGCCAACCACTCCTCTCATTCTCACAGCTAGTTCCTCCATTTCCCTACCAAAGCTGAGCCAGAAAGGAGAGAGAGAACAGCTACAAGAGACCTCTAACCACTTGAGCTGCCTGCTAACAGCACCAAGGAATTTATCCACTGCAGAGGATCATTGTTCTGGTTAGTGTGAATTAGGTTTTGTCTCCTTACCAGTGTATGAAGGCTAGGCCAAGGTTAGGAATAAGAAGGAATTACTCCCTTTTCCTGAATGTAGCAGAGCAAAGACATTGATAGCAACTGGAGACAGACTTTTTCTACTTCCTTAGAAAGTAAGGAACAATTTCATTCAAGAGCAACATCAGTAATTTCTCCAAGGCCTATAGTCAGTTCAAACTAGACAGCACAAATGCTCATTGGCATTTCAGAGGTGAACAGCAAGTAAACATTCATAGCTGAACAGATACCCTGCTCTCTTCCTTGTGTTAGATATGATTTTTTCATAGGCAAAAGAAAATATAAAAGAAAAAGGCATTGCTAAGTAGCTTCCATTAAGGCACATAACAGCACTTTGCAAGGGCTGCCAACCCTCTGGGCAGGAAACTGGCTGAACATCCCAAAGCATGTTCCATGTGCTGGGTTTTATTCCAGCTGGATACAGTTTGGAGGGTAGAATCACCTAGGAAGAGACTCATGAGGAGATAACCAGCAGAGATGCATGAAGGAGGAAGCCACATAAAACTGAGGAGCTGGAAGGGGGAGGAAGCATGCAGCAGGGAAGAGATGGGTCTGTCCTGGCTGGCACAAATATCACTCAGTCAGTGTGTGACTCAGTCAATCCACCCTGAGTCTGACATTTCTCTTGGTAGAAGATGTCCTCTCCCCACTTTCTCCACTCTAATGCACTGGTGCTTTCATTTTAAAAGGTGACATGATTACAAGGAATGCTAAAAATACACATGGGCTTTCATTCCATTCCCCCGTCACTGGCGAAACAAAATTTTCAGCTTTCCTGTTAACTAAACAGTGATTTAGTCTGAAAGGCATGGGGGGGGAACAAAACCTTTGCTTTATTTTCATTATCTTCTCCTTTTACGCAACACCATCAACCAAAGCTCAGACTTAGGAGTCCAGTCTAGTTGTTTGCATAACCATTAACTATCACTCTCTTAGTCCAGCCAAAGAGGAGAGAACCTTTTTCCTGCCCATCCTTCAATCTTCCAGCCCTTCAGCATGATTAAAGGGTACTCTAGCTCAGTAGCATCCAAGGTGCCCTTGGCATTGTCCACTTCTGCTGCTCTCCGAGGTCCTCACAGCCCCTTCCTTGCCGTGAGGCTGAGGATACGGCAGACACAAAGCCCAGGTTCATCACACCTACAGCAGCCAGACACTCCCCAGAACACAAACCTACCAGTAGCTGGGCACCACAGAAGTCCTGCCAGCTGCCTGACACCCCTAGGAAGCCCTGGGGACCAGTTCACAGGCTGGGTAAGTTGTCCTTCCTGAGGGAATAGGGCACATGGATGCATAGATCAGGTGCTCCAAGATTCATTCCAGACTAGAGATGAATGCCCAATATGTCTCTCCTGCACAAAGCCAGCTGAGCATTTAAAACCAAGAGGGTTTAAGAAAACAAAGAGTTAACTGTACAAACATTAAACTTTCCTTGCTGCAAACGCTCAACGCACTTGCAATTCTTTGGGGGAAAAAAAAATAAATTAAAAATTAGCTTATGGAGGATATCAGACTTTTTGCAGGGGAGATCTTCTAAAGGATAGGAAAGAATTTAATAAAACTACAGTTTATTCACATAACATTAGGTCACTATAAACTTTATATAGCTTTAAATGCTTTTATGTAATATCTGAAACTTTTTTTTTTTTTTTTTTTTTTTTTGTGGTTTATTTTTCCCCGACTCAGNGTTTGAAAGACATATCAAAATACTAAGCTATGGTAATTCCTGCGTATGCATTAGGTATTCAAAATAGAAGCCTTAATTGCAAGCTGCAAATGCTATAAATGGCAGGCAATAAATCTCAGCAACAAGGGATCAAAAGCAAAGAATACCCAGTAACACAGTTGTTTTTATCTAAAACCAGGACACATTAGTCTGGTACAAGACCTCAGTTGTTAGAGGGCAAATTTTCCCCTAAAGTTACAGAGTCTATGAAATGCTTCTGTATTAGGACAATTAAGAAAATACAAACATTTCTACTCAGGATCAATGTCAGTATCCCACAACTCAGAGGCTGAAATTGGCTTTTCTTTGTCTTTTCAAAAGACAATGTCTTCATGCCTCTGATTTGCACAGACAAAAGCAAAATACACACTCCAAAATTTTCAAAATGTCATAGAAGAAAAGGGCAATTGAAAGCATTTTTTGTTGTTCCCAAATTTTTGATTCTCTTAAAATCAGACATTTACACAAGGGAAAAGCTTTTTGAGGTCGACATTTTGTAGCAGCACATAAGCCTCGTATAACAACTTCATGGTGAAGACATCTTTAGGTACAAACCCAGCACGTTCACTTTATGTTGTAGTTATTGATCAAGAGATCGTTTAAGTATAGAATTTGTATTAAGGGCTAAGGAATCACTCCTTTGGGAGCACAGAAGCAAGTTCCTTAGTAAAATCAGATACAAGAATTCTCTCTACAGAAAAATTAAGCAGACAGAAGAGGACCTTTTGCTTCAGCTGCAGGAAAGAACTTGTTACTTTAAATAAAGAACTCTCAGGTGCGCTTGACCCAACTGAAACAGTTTTTCAGCTCCTATGAAACAAAGTCAGAAGTGAACTGACTATATAATATGTGTCTGTACATGTATAAATAAAAACTAAGAGAGTTTCAAAAAGCTCCAAACACGTTCTGCGGGGCTGCTGCCACAAGGACAGCACAGCCTGCACTCCCGTCTGAGTGCTGCCAGGCCCCAGGCACCGAGCTGCAGCGTCTGCATCGCTGCCAGGCCCTCCTGCACGGTATATTCCGTGCCTACGGAAACGCAGCGAGCCCCGGCAGTGCCCTCCCAGCGCACAGCGACACTGTTCTGCCTCCATCACTTACCCATCCTGCCCGAGGCTCTGCAGCAGGCCAGCAGTGCAAGGTAGCAGCCTTCCCAGCTCAGCTCTATTTCCCGACGGACATCAGGCGGGCAAGCGAGCCGCAGGCTAGTGTGACTTCTCCATTCAGCTTCGAATGGGATAATGAAGTGCGATTTCAGGTAGTAACAGCTCCTACTCCACATCGCAGGCCTGAGGCCATGTACTCACAGAAGAAAGAAGCTATCCTAGGTAAACAAATTTCACTCGGTCTGAAAATTTTCAGCGTTTATTCACCCATTTGTTTTGGGAAAGCTGTTTCATTGGTTTCCCTAACGTTATTGATTCAAATACTTTTGCTAATTATTCGGACCACAGCTAAGATTTGCCCAAACGCTGCAGTTATCTGGGACTCACCTAACAAGAGTCACCGACTGGTAAATGAGGATCTTCATCAGAGAACTTGCTGGATTACGTACACTGGAGCGAGGCTCACTGCCGTGTACAGAAATGAGGGCTTTCCTATCCCCTAATGAGAGCCCAAATGCTCCTAGGTCTGCTCAAAGCTCTTCAAAGAGACAGACATTGCCTTCAAATTAACTGTGGCTTATTATTTGTTTCTACCTTTTCCTTTTTTAGTAACAAACCAGTCATAATTATTAATCATGATTGTTTTGAGTGAATCTAATTGCAGTGTTCCCTAAAGTATAGCAACACTCCCTTCACACCCAGCCAACCAAAATAGAAAAACCACATCCCAAAAATAGCAGCAAAAGACAGTGAACAAAACCTGGCCTCCCACAATTTGTGTCATTAGACCAGACAGATCTTTGAGACAAAATCAGCTGAGAGACCAACACTCTGGAAGATATTGCAGCCTTCCAATAAAAGCCAGCCAGAGGGTTTTTGCAGCAGAAATCCCCTATATCCCTCTCTATGCAAAGAGCTGGCTGGTGCTGCCCCAGAAAGTGGCTTTGGAGGGCACATAGCCAGCCCTCCCTAGGTGAAAGGCAAATTAACAGCATCCTACACGTACCTCCTCTACAAAGGACAGCTGCAGAGACAAAAGTGGAGTTTTTAAGTGATCTCTCTCAACACAAAGACTGGAAGATATCCTACAGTTACTGTGTTTGATGTAGAAATGCTGGACTGAAATACCTTTAATTGAGTTACACACAAGGTTCCACTGTATCATTTTATGGTCTCTTCCAGAGATAATATATATTATTTCTGGTTCCACAAGTGAGCTGGGGAAAAACACAAAACAAAACAAACCACCCTGATCAAGTTAATAGAACTGTGTATAAAAGCCAGGATTAGATAAGGTTTTCAGGCACTAAATTTGTCTGGCAATTACTGTGTCCCGTGTGGATACTCAGCTCTGGATTTAGGAAGTTTACAAACCTAGACAGATACAAACATATTATCACAGTATTTTAAGGTCTTCCTACATCAAAGATGTTTTTGGTGGCCCCAGAACCCCATTCATGCAAGGGTGAAAAGCTCTCAAAAGGACTTACCTGTGGTTATCTTCCAAAAATGCTGGGGTTATATATCCTCAAAGCATTAAAGCAATCTTTAAAAAGTAAAGAATCTGGTGTTGCAGATAAACATTTTTCGTGGCTTTCAACAGAAGATAATCAAGCTACACTACCATTTCTCCCACTCCAGAACACTGAGACCCACCTGCCTTTTGAAACAGAAATAATTCAGGCAATGCATTTCAGCTGTACTTGCAAGGCATGTTAAACGGGACTTGACTTCTAAAAGCTGCCAGGTCTCTTAAAAAGCAGGAATGATAGCAGTTACAGATGGGTAAAAGTTAGGGGGTCACTGAGCCCAGCCTGTTGCCAGGCCAGGTATAGTCCCTAAAGGCAGTACAAGCCAAGAGTCCAACTGATACTACAACTGGTGTCAGCCAAAAGGTCAAGAAGTGATGATGGAGAGGGGGCTGAGGACAGAAGTGACTTACAGCTGCCTCTATGTCCTCTGCAGAGGAGATGCAGGCAAACCTCTCTGGAATAATACTTAAAATTTATCATGTTAGACAGATGGTATTTGACTTGCTGCTCTTAATACATAATCCTGAAAGGTCTGTTGCAGTTATCTACTGTAATAATAATGCTGTTTTGCATGTTACAAGAAACCTGGAGCAGCATCAATAGTCTCACAGGGCCAGTTTGCTGACACTCTGTTTGTGCCCTTGCCATACACAAGGTTATCTTTAATGGCAGATAGTATTTTTTTATTGCTCCCTGATGACTTAGAGGAGGATGTGGATCCTCTGACCTTATTGCCCACACAACATGATCTTTGGCTGAAGGATGGTCTAAGCAAAACTTCGCTTTTGAAGTAGGAAAGATATATTTCCTTATCTTATTTCATCCAGCAGACAGGACTGCATTCAATCCTGCCTATAATATGACTTACCCTTGTCCATGCCATGATTTTCCAGTTTTCATCAGAAAGGTAGCTTACATACACTGCCTCTGTACTAGGCAATGCTGGGATTGCAATTTCTGTCTAAACATCAGTGAGGCATGCTAAGATATTTATTGATCATTGTAATAAAAATTTACTGAATCTTTTTTTAAGCTGTCAAGAAACATGACAAATTTTCAAGAGAAAGAAGAAATTATTTTTTTTTTTAAAAAATGGCAATATCAGAGCTGCCCAAATTTTCAAACTCATTCAGACTTGGTAATCCTGTTACCAGAGTCAAAGGAGACAGGCCAAAAGCACTTGCAGAGGTACACAGGCCTTTGCTGGTTTTGCAAGCACTCATCCCAAAGTCTGGTCTTACCATCCTTGAAAGCTAAATGAGGAGACTTCCTGGGATCCAGCTCACCCAAAGCAAGACTTAAAAAGGCAAAGTGATCAAAACTCATCACTCAAGTGCTTTCCAAGATTCCCCCTTCCAAGTGGAAGGGGGGAAGCAGCAGAGCACAGTTCAACACCCACCTTGGCAGACATCTACCCCTGAATGAGATGATCACATGATGCACATGGCAATGTAAATGTTTGCATAGACACTTGATTTCTATGAAGTTACCACATGTCAGTGGGAAAATGAAGTCTCTTCTGTGCAGCTTGGGCAGGCGACCACTGCACAGAGCCAGCTCCTGCTGAGGCAACCATCCTCATCCCTCAGAGGTGATCCCTGCAAGTCCCCACCTTGGCAGGGCATTGATGGTGAAGGGACACTGTTCTCCAGCTCTCCACTGTATGTATACAGAGAGGAAGATATATTCTTTGGGCCTGCCTAAATATGTGTATTTCTATCCACACATACATTTGATATATAATACATATATTTGTTATTTGATATATAATGCAGGCCATCTAAAAAACAGCTTCACAGTCTTATGACAACCCATAAAAGACTTTAAGGTATTATGTATTTTCCAAATTTCAGATCTTCTGCTACACACCTTATGCAAAGAAAGCAGAGTCATGAATCCTCCAAGGGCAAAAGAAACTTCTCCAAGGACAAAAGAACAAGGCACAGAGACAACTGCAACGACTGCTGCAGCAGTTCCTAGATCACAGCATCTCCAGGCAGAGAGCACAGAACTAACACCTGTTCTCCTCCTAGTTTCTTGGCACGACCTGAACACACAGAAAGGGAAATACAAAAAGACTGCATGGAGTATGTGGCTGTAAAAGGGGATAGTGCACACCAGTGACAGAACTTTTAAGATCATAAGCAGTATGTGTGAGAAAAATGGACCTGTCAGGTAACACTGCACAACCCTGTGTAGCTTCAAGGGACAAAGACTGCTCAATTTTTAATTTCTGTTGTGAATAATTCATTACAGGGGTAAGAAATCTTCTTGAATAGATAAAAGATAGGAGATAAAGGTCTCTTTCTCCTATTCATATTCCAAATCATTGCCCAGCCAACTGGGTCTGTCCATACAAAGTACAAGTTTCCCTATCCAGCTTTTTCTTTCAAAGTCAGAAACTTCAGCCCACTTAAAAATGGACATGTTCTATGCTGGTCCTGGAAGATACACTAAAATTCAAACATTCAAAGAAATATTTAAGACATTTCAATTTCTGATTATTTAAAATATAGGGAATTTTACGAATATTCCCAGCTGTTTCTCTGCAATGACTTTTCTAAGCCAAATTGCAAAACACTGTCTGTCATAACTCTCCTTTAAATCTTCCCCAAAAATCCCTATCAGGGCTAGGGTGAACTTTAAAAAATTTGATCAAACTGTATTCATGTTCGTCTTGATTTAAGGGATGATGAAAACAAAACCTACAATTTTTGCTATTATTCCAGCATAGCCAATTAGGATGTTTGTACTTCACAGGGAGCACTCAGCCCAAAAGGCCTGTTACAGGCAATGTGCGATCTCAGATTTTTGTGCTGAAAATATGTGTTTATCTTTAATCGCATCTGAGTCAGGATGTTTGCAAGGCAAAAGAGCATCTGTGGTGGTGGGGTGGATAACTAAATAATAGTCAGACACGAGTCCTGAACTGTATGGACTGTAGACACTTGAAATACACATGAACACGAGTAGGACTGAAGTATTTCCATCTCTGGTTGCCAGTTTGTTGCTAGACAGGTAACTTAAAACAATGAAAACCCTGACCAAGCATGTAAACAGCAGCGATGTCTTTTTTTTACACTGGGAAAAATCTTGGGTTTCCTCTTAATGTATCATGACATATGAGCAAGCTGTTTGAATATCTAAAAAGTGACATGATTTAGCAGGAACTCAACAAAAAAAATTTAGACTGTGGAATTAGCAAAAACAGGGAGGAAAAGGAACTAGTTTTCAAGGAAACTTCATCAGTTGGTGTAAAATTTACACTGTTATTACCCGGCATAGCAGAATATTGGATGCAATATGGGGTAGGTCTTTTCTTACGAGTTACTGGGCAGTGAAATGCTCTGTTAAATTGCAAGAGTGCCACTTTCTGAATGCAGGTGTGCACATCTGGTGAGGAGAAGGCTGGCACGCCCAGCCACAGGGGTGTGCAGTCACATCCTCCTCAGTAAAGAGCATCAGCACTCACCAACTAACAGAGGAACTGACTGATGAACCCTGAAAAAAGATCTTTTAAAATTTTTTTTTAATCTGGTTGATTGACATTTTGCAATCTGTTCACTGAGAAAGACCTATTTTTGATAGATTTACTCTTATTGAGAACACTTTCTGTGAAAAGTTTTGAAAACTGTTGAAGCATTTTGTGCTGTCAATCTTTTAAGTCAAAACGACATTTTTAAGATCAGTGGTGGTTTTTCATTTCCAGAGTTAAGGTACCTGATGAAGAAGAATCAAGAATGGAAAAACATGAAAGCCAAAATAAAACATGGTACTTCACCCAAATAAAAGTATTTCTAAAACCACTAACTTGCAAAATATTATACGTGACTTTTCATTGGGACCTGAGTATTTTTTGAGCTTAGATGTTTTTCCACAGACAGAAATAATTTTCCTTCCTATTCCATCCAGAGGGACCAGTCAGAAAAAAAAATACTGTTTTCTATTACTATTTTTGTCCCTAAGCATTTTTGCTTTCTGTACTTTTATTTTTTTTCTACTTTCCTTCCTTTTCTTTCTTAAAATGCTCTATCTACTAAAAAGCAGAAGAAAATTTAGTCTGGAACCCAAGATTCTTTGCTCTTGTTCTCCTCTTTTCCTCTGTTTATTCAGAAAGGAGTAAGAAAAGATCTATATTAAGCTGAAATTTTTATTCTGCTGTTCTCTGTTGAACAAAAGATAGTCCACTAAAGTCACTAAATCACAGATAACACTTCTCTGGGCAACATTATTAGGAACTGACAGCTGGAGACAGATGAAGATCTCATCTTTTAAAGAAAAAAGTACATTTAATTTCCTCTGTACATAAAATAGAGAGCACAGCATTGTGTATCTGAAGATAAAAAGAGATCCTAGTGTATGCTGGGTGCCATCCTTACAGAGATATAATACTGGTCTGTCTTCTGGGCTTACATTGAGCTTCAAATTCATTTAGAAACAACTATTCTTCAATTCATGGTAGACTGTGAACTTTAAAAAAAGAGGGTGACATTTTACAGCCAGTTCCATTAGAAAAGAGCAGCTCAGAGAATGAATTGTTACCTTTTGGGAAGAACATTGGAAGACAGGATAGAAAGAGGAGGGAGAATGGTTCTGTAAAGCAGAGATGGGTTTGCCCCTGGTCCTCAAGGGATCATCCTGGGAGCCACTAGGCGTCCTTGAGGTTCATACCATAATGGATTTGATATTGAACACACACAATGGAGTTGGTATTGAACATCAAGGATCTCATCAACTACCTTGAAACAGACATGCTGAAATGCTATGGTCATTTTTTCCACCAGCTGAGGCATGTCATGCCAGGCTCCAAATATGCCAGGTGAAAGGGCATGAATTTCTTTTACAGAGGCACTGGCAATGTACAGTACATCCTTATTTCTGGGGAGACTTTTTTTATGTGTTTTTTTTTTTTTTTTCCTTTTCTCAAGGAACCTGTGACTATGACACATATACTATTCACATTTGCAATGTATAAGCATATTTCGTGTGTCCTTTCTGCAGCACTACCACCTGCTGCTTTGGTTGCATTTGAATTTAACACGTCCCAAGCAGCACGGAAACAGTGAGGGTGAAACTTTGTTTGCCTGTGTTAAGCAAAACAGTTAAAACACATGTTTAACAAGAAAATATGGTCAGTCTGATTCCAGTGGTATGAAAGACTGCTTTTGGCTCCTGGGGAGAGTACAAGTTTTAAGAAAAATATCTGTATGGAGCTTTTGTTTCTAAGTCTAGAGACTATTTGTGTGTTGGCTGTCTGGTTGCAAGCCCTTGTAAGTAATGAAGGCCTAACACTAAGTAATTACCTTCCTTCGATTAAAGGCTTCTACTTAGCTAGTCTAAAATAAGAGTGGAAATTTTTTTGTGAACCTTACTCCACTGAAGGATGAAAGGTGGTTTTCCACTGAAAACACTGGCAATAAGTAGCCCTTCTAACCATAAAAGCTTTAAGGAAAATTCTTTGACCATCTTCAAGTAAAAATAGTTATTCTGCTTTCCTAAGACTTCAAATCATGCCTTCATTCTTTTTTTTTTTTTTTNTGTTTTTTTTTTTTTTTTTTTTTTTTCAAGTGGACGTAGTTAGTAGCAAAGGATAATATTAGGCTTTCCCATTTCTTGCAGAAATAATGCCTCTGGAAAAGACAGAATATAAAATGAAACCTTCCCTGGATTCAAGCTGGAAATGCAAACTTAGCAAGTCAGAGCAAATGCAAGATCATCAAGAAATGCAAGGGTCTGTGCAGTTATTTCACACGGTGAAAACTACTGTTTTCAGTTTCACCTATAGACAGGCAAGCACAATGAAACACAAAGTGTCCATGTAAAACATCCAATGAACACTGACCTTCGAATTTCTCTAAATTGCTGCTTCTCTGTGAAGAAATGGATTTCTTCCTCTGCTTTTCAGGACTGGTCTAGAGCTGACGATGGTCCCATCATCAGCTGGGGAACAGCAACTTTTCATAAGTTTCTGCATTCTATATTCTGATCTAAAACTCCCATCACTCATGTCTTATTACACCATGACCTATCTTTTTTGGGTACTGGACCCTTTTTCAAGACCTTGGAAGGTCACTATGAGCAAGACTGCTCTCTGAAATTCTGATTCCTTAAGTTTTTAACATCCAACTGCTCCTCCAGATGTATTTAGGAATCTTGAAATTCAACTGATGTGCTATTTGGTAGTTTTGAAAGCTTTTTTGCATCACAGCAGCTACAGCTTTTACTAAAGCTCTCCTTCATCTGTTACAGCTGAACTGAGATATTGAGCATTTTGAGTTACCCACGCATCTGCACAAAGTGCTGTAGGAGACCAACTCGCAATAAGCAGGATCCACAGGGCAGATCTCACACAGAGATTGGGCAGCATTTTGAGCTGCAGACAGCTGCCACCAGGAACCATCCAGGCAGATAGCCACACACCTGTGGTGCTATGCTGACCTCTCCCTGACCCTGGAGACAGGTGCCCCAGATTTCTTTCAATTCTATGTCCTGCTGCTTTTCTTGTTATGGAAGATCCCAAAGACCAGCCTTGCTACAGTTTCTTTGAAAAACACCTTCTCCTTTATTGTCAGAACAGGGATTTTGAAACTGATTTTTCAGCCCACATACACACCGACACCTAGTCAGGCTTGCTTCTTTTCTTTCTAATTTCAGCAACACTGATTAGAAGATCTGGATCCTTCAGTCCCCTCTTTTACCTTTGTAATGCTGAACACCTCTCACTAAAGCCTTGTTTTCATTCTCCTCAGACCTGTGTATGCCAGTTACCAAAGAGGATGCAAAAATGTCAATCAGTGTCTCAGACTGACAATTGTATTTAATTACCTCTAACCCCCTCCACTCTCAGTTGTTTAGAATTATGATTCAGGAGCTGAACAAAGATGTCTTCAGGAGCCTTAGAGATAACTAGAAGTGCTCTAACTGGCTTTCAAAAGGATAGTTCAAATGCAGCCAAACCGAGCATGAATTCTGAACTAATTGAAGTTTGCCTCTCCTGCGACTGTTACGAACTATAATTCTCCACATTTCTGGAATGCCTTCTACTGTAGGTCGCAGGACAGCTTAAGAGACTTAATTGGCTCTCAACATGGCTTTCAAAAGTATTACTTCCAATTCAATGGGTAAGAAAAGCACAGCATAAAACATCAAGCCATTGTTCAAGTGCATGGCAATAAAGATGAATTGCTGAAATGGCTCTTCCCATTTTATGGAAAGTACAGCTTCTGTACCAGCTATTGTTGGTTTGTTTTTTTTTAATAATTCCTAAATGAGCCAACATTAAAAAAATTATTAAAATAAGTCAGCACTAAAAAACATGGTGGGTTTTTATTTTAGTGGACAATCAATAGATATAGGGTGTCTTCTAAAATGGAAGTTAAAGAGAAGGGCAAGTTGGAAAGTTTTACAACTGCAGTTGGAAAGTTTTCCAACTGCACATCATTTTTTCTCAGAGATGCTAAGATAAATCCATTACTTTCCAGAGCGGCCACTTCAAAGGTAGTTACAAATATGCCTTCAGAAATGAGAGGATTTTGTGCCTAAATAAAAGGGAAAGGTGGGGGGATCGATCCCACAACCAACAAACAATCAACTAAGATTGGGTCCTAAGTTAGGACACAATTGCTCCATATAAGTAATTATTTACAACTACATTCCAAACCTGCTGGAATAAGATGACCATTCCCCAAACAATCTTTGCAGAATATCAAATTACTAAAAATTGCAGGATATTTCAGCGAGCATTTTGTTCATCAAGGAAACTGATAAGCTTATGGGCTTCATGCAAGAGAAATATCTTTGCTTCTTCCCCTGGGGGAATGGGCTGCTTCTCCTACACATGCTGTTCTTAGAAAGCCATGTGTTTATTTCAGGAGCAGTGCTAGTCCGTATTGCGAGCCATTGCGCGAGCCCGGGAGCTGAGCACGCCTCTCCATATGCAAAGCAATGGCAGCTTCCCATCTCCTTCAATCAAAGCAGGGAAAAGGAAGATGTGCATCCTCTCAAAAAGGCAGTGAATTTGCAAAGTCCACACCAGAGGGGAATGTAAAGATACATTTCCAATGGTCCAGCTCTCACTGTAACAGTAGCAGTGATGCAGCAAGAGTCCTGAGAGAACACTGTCAGTGTAGCCACAGCTCTGATGTCCTTTGAATGATCAATCTTGCAGTCAGTGGAACTGACTGTTGACAACCTGAACTTGAATTCAAGAGTTGAAAAAGTGCTTAACAAGTTATGCAGTACTAATTACTCCTTATTTGTCATATTTCTATTTTATTTGCCTAATGACAAAACAATTAAACCAATTTCCTCCTTGTCTAGGTCTAGCACAGCTTAGTGCCTCTGTATTCTAGTTTTTCACTGGTTTCCCTGTAGCATTTATTATTACCTACTCTTTCATTGTTCCTCTTATTCCTCTCCTGGATGGTTTAATTTGTTCATACTTAGACTTAGAAGCAGAGATATCTATGGCATTGAACAGGGAAATAAACAAACACACAGCTCCAACTTCGTTCCAGATTTCATCCACCACTTTCTGATGGTTTCACAACTCTATCAGAAGAAAACATGCAGAAAACATGCCTAAGATATTTCATGTGATGCTTTATGAGTTCCTTTATAACTCCCTAAAAATCAGTGTTAATTTTTCCTCCTAAGTGAAAGACTGGGCCTCACCACTGACAGTCTAAGAAAATGAAGTGCAGAGAGATTTACATGAGGGCAAGGAGGCTACCCTAGAAAAGTGTCCAAAAGGACACTCAGATTACATTTGACACATCCTGCAGAGGGGAGTAAGGCCACACCTCTTCCAAAGACAGTTCCAAAATGATTTGCATATAGGTGTCACTGAGAGTTCTGAAATGAGAATCTGCTCTTAATGTGTGCTCTACTGCTCCATTCCTCTGATGAGGAGTTTCATGAGTCTGTTGCAACACCTTATCAAAAACATCATTTCATTTGAAAAATTGAGTAAATGCTTCTTCATTGAACTCTCTTGGCAGAAGGGTCCTGAATGTTAGCACAATGTCCTCTAACAGCAAATATTTAGCACACAAAGATATAAAAATATCAAATATAAAAAGACAGGCATTTCAGAAGAATTGATTGGAACATAAAACATTTCTATGCACACGTACAAATATAATGCATGTAAGATGAGCTTTGCAACTATGCAGTGGTTCAAGATCCTGCTACAATATTTACTCACAGAGAAGCAGCACAGCTCTTTGCAAGGAAGAGTTCTTCCAATTTAAACTGAGACATTCCAGTGCAGAGGTCCGGCCTGCATGAAGGTATTGATAAACTAATCACAGAAATTTAACAACAGCTAAACAAATATTATTTGAGCAATTATCAGCTGACACTCAGTACATGCCTTTATGCAGTCCCTGGAAATGAAACACAAGAGTATTATTTAGCCAAAATTGGACTCATTGTTCTGAACAGCTCATATGCCTGTGGAGTCCCTTCCAAGCTAAAGAGCCTGAAGTCATGCAGGGGCTCCCTGAAGCAACACTTATCTGGTCACACACATCTAGATGACAGCACTGTTGTTCTTATTAGGATGACAACTTGTGGTACTGACAAGTGACTCTTGAAATGTTATTCCTTGCTGAAGCAGTTTTGAATGTTAGAGACTGAAAAACAATGGGATATTTTCAGTAGAATAATCAGCTTTTTTTAATTGAAAATTCACATATACAGCCCGTGGTCCTCTACACAAATGGATGCAAACAAAGAGCTTCATACAATAGAGTGCCTTTTGGACTGCTCTCACAGCTACTTATATACACACCAGCTGAATTGTTCAGTGCAAATGCTCCCATGTCTGTTCCCGACACTGAATTAAAAATTAAGACAGTCCAGCCCGAGACTTTTTTTTTCAGAGGCACCAACGGAGGCTTGCTCAGTCACTGTGTCTTGAGACGGAGAGCCTCCCGCCGTTGTTTCTGAACCGTCCTGGAATCTTCCCACAGACTGGGTCCTCTGATGTTCTCCCAGTTATCTAAATTAGATTTTTCCAGCTTCTGCAGACAAACAAAACAGCAAAAACAAGAGGGTCACCTTGATGGATCCATGATTTAAGTACATATGATTCCAAACTGATTTCTTTTTTTGCAAGAAACTCAGTATAATCATTGGGTTGATGAACTTTCATCTACCCTGCATGAGAAGTACAACAAGAAGGAAAAAAACGTTGTAGTTATTCATATAGCTACATAAATGACTAAGATAGGCATTACCGCCTCTGCCTGTCAGCAGGTAAGTAACATTTAAGGACAGGAAGCACTGCAGCATCTGAGCGAGACCAAAGATACTTTGTATTCACTTTTTGTCCTCTCACCTTGTTTTCCAGATCTGTTCTTCAACTGCAACTATGCCAAGCACTGAAGTAACAGGAGTGATAAGCATTGTTATAGTGCAAACAGAAGGATTAGTAATTAGCGAGCTGAAGTATCCTACCAGCAAAAATACAAAGCATGCTGGAAAAGATTCATTACCTAGCACAAAGACAGACAGCAACAGTGCAAACGCCTTCAACTCATGTGGTTTCAACTTGAGAGAGGTATGCAATGCTTTCTGCTGAGTAGTTTCCCATGGCACCCAGCCACCACAGACAGGCCTCTTACTAAGTCATACATGAGATATGCTAACTGACTGAACTGTCAGGTATTGAAAAATTAGATTTAATTACCTTCTCGCCTACTCCTATCATCCCCCCTCAGAACTACCAATGACTTAGACGCAACAAGAATGAAGAACAGGTGCCCTTCTGACCTCACCTACCATGTGCTGCAGTCAAAGAACACAAACATGTACTGAATCTTCACAGTCCTATTGGCAGAGGCATAGCTGTCCCCTCCCAGGACACAGACCTCAAGTCGCACATGCCAGCTGTGGAACAGCGCATTGGACATGACGGGAAGACTGAGGACAGGGTCCATTCTGGCACCACTGCCAGAATCAGCGCTGTCCTAGACGCTACTGAACAGGGCAACACCGCATTCCAGTTATGAACGATACGTACTGCAGTGGGACTGAAACCTGATCCGTGATCAAGGCCTCATCTCAGCAAATGCTGTAAAAATACACCAGAAAATACTTAATCCTGCCCTGAGCCTGTGGCCTAATTTGTCTACTATCAATCATTCAAATAAATGGCAAACACCCAGGGACTTGAATAATAGTTGCAGAAAAATTCAACAGCTGTAACAGAATAGACTTGCTATTAGTTCATGGTATGTAAAAGTTTCCTGACACTTCTACAGCTGAGGAAATTGCAATGAGGTTAGTCAGATATCAAAAGAAATTAGGCAGAATTTCTACAGAAATTCCTGCTTCTCTACAGAAGATATATGAGAACACATGCGCAAACATAGCAGACTTTCACAAGGTAGAAGCAACTGAATTTTTTGTACAGTAGAGTTGCACAGGTTTTTCTGAAGAATTGTCTTTACTACTTTATGCATCTTATGCTCAGCTGATACTTCATTTCAACCAGAAAGGATTTGAGCTGACATGGAAGAAGAGAGAAGGAGGAAAGGTACTCATCATCCCACACAACAGTGACTGTCCCCTCTGGTTGCAAATTCAGAATTTAACATCTGATTCTAATGGAAGCTTCAAGGAAACTACACTTAAAATAACCTTGCACTTTAACAGAAGGGACGCATGCTGATTTAATTCAACACAAAGGTATCACACACCTGTGAGGATTCAACTGTTCCAAAATTGTTCATCTCTTGAAGCCTGAACATTAATCAAATTTTAAAATAAGTACAACCAAACTTGTGGTATCTAAAGACAGGCTACATAAAGAAGTCTATCAAAAGAGACATGCGTACTGAAGATCTTTGAATCAAAAAGTTCATATTAATTTGTCCCTGAAACTTCACAAAGGCTTTACAAAGAGGAGGTTTGTCAAAACCAGGAAGCATTTGAAAACCATAGCATCCAAACAAACCAGTACCAGAAAGTATCTTGGCGGTTTCCAATAGAAACCATAAAGGTACCTAGAAAACACACTGGGATACACTGACAGAATAAAACAACCATGGGTTACATGCAGTAAATGGCATTGCCTGAAATGACAAAGAAGATCTATTGATCAATTGAATTATAAAGAAATGAAGGTCCTAATGCATACATAGGAAGACTATATTTTTTTATTATCATTATATTTATAGAGATCATTAGCAATTTGTGTCATGCATAAACACTTTGTAGGATCTTACTGCAATTCAAGAAGGCACCTTCCTTCCTACCATGGGACAGTATCTGCAAAAATTTACTTTATGGGATAGTTATCAGTCATCAGAAGGCGGAATGATTCAACATTCCAACTTTCTGAACTGATGCTATCCGGTTTTGGAATAACAGAGCACTCCTGTTGCATGTGGATAAGCATAAGAAGTATCGCCACTGAAAGGGGATGTGAAAGTCTGTTCTGCAATGCTTTCCTATTGAATAGCTATTTTCATGTATATCCATGCTGGTTCTGGATGGCATAGAGTTAATTTTTTTTATAGCAGCAAGTATAGGGATATGTTTTGGATTTGTGTTGAAAACAATGTTGGTAACACAGGGATGTTTTCATTACTGCTGAGCAGGTCACAGTGCCAAGGCTGTCTCTGCTTCTCACTCCACCCCACCCACCTGCCAGTGTGCTGAGGGTGCACAAGAGGGGACACATCTGGGGCAGGTGACCCCGACCGACCACAGGCATATCCCACAGCATATGGCACCATGCTCAGCATGTCAAGCTGGGGGAGAAGGAGGAACAGGGCAACATTCAGAGAGATGGAGTTTGTCTTCCAAAGCAACCCTTAGACATGATGGAGCCCTGCTCTTCTGGGAATGGCTGAACACCTGCTGTCCATGGGAATTGGTAAATTAATTCCTTGTTTTGCTTTGCTTACACCAGCATCTTATGCTTTAGCTATTAAACTGTCTTTATCTCAATCTCTGAGTTTCCTCACTTTCACCCTTCTGAATCTCTCCCCCATCCCACGATGGGGGATCGAGTGAGCAGCTGTGAGGGGCTTGGCTGCTGGGGTTAAACCAGGACAGTACCTCACATACGACTGAGTAAAACTCTACACTTTTTGCTTGGTCACTGACATGAAAATTCTTACAACAAATTCATCCCAGAATAAATAGCTACATTATATGTAGGCTAAAGACATGCACATAGCTACATTCTGAATTCATCTTAGTGATGAGAATAAGACCTGATTGACAGTCCTCTTAACTAGGTGCAGCACAAGCTGCAAAGTTACACAGCTCTTTCAGATTGCCTGAGCTGTACAGTGAGAATTCAGACAAGCAACTAGTTCTGCTCTCACATGAAGCTGAAGTCAAGATCTTTCATTCTATCTGGCTAGGTCTTCTTAATCTCTTATTTCTTTTTTTCATTTTAGCCACTTGGACTCCACCTATCTAACTTTATGAAGACATCACATCACACGTTAAACTACTTCCAGCTTTTACTAAACTGAAATTCATATGAACTGGAAGGCTAAAAACCAAAAGACTTCTCCTGATTCAAATGTACTAAACACTCAATCACTGGAGACTACAATGAAATGTAATCAGATCAGATCAGCAGCACTTTTCCCGCTTGTCTCAAATAGCCCAAAGGATATTGAAAATTAGCTGTTTAAAGTAAGATCAGTATAGTCCATTAAATCTACTGATTCACTCCCTAAATCAGCTAAACTGCCTCTTAAGAGTACAGGACTGACAGAAGCTGTAAATTCAAGGAAAAAAATGCAGTTATTCAGACAGGCACAGTGAGAACGAAAAATATGTTCAACTGTTTGCCACACTTGACTTTTAAGACTTGTTAAATAGCTTGACTGGTGCAAAGGTACCAAAAAGGACAAAAAAAGACCTTCCCTTCTTAATTGCTGTTTCAAATGCCTGGCTTAAGTAGAAGTTATAAGCCTCTGACAGCCTTAAAATAAAATAAAATTTAAAAGAGAGTTTGAATTCTACCCTTGCAGGATAGTCTTCATGCCACAATACACAAACTGAAGTCTGCAGAAATTCATTTAGAGCTATTAGTGTTCAGGCTAAGTGAATTCAAGGTGGCTGCTTGCAAAAAATGTTTGGCTTTAGTCTCAGTTTCTCACATGTGAAAGGAGGGATAAGAGAATCCTGTTTACTTTACAGCTTGATGAAATAAAGTCTGTGATGAACACCGCAGAATGAAATAGCTCTGATACAGAGAGACAATTATTTCCCATCATTACAGTAAGCAAACCCATTTGCAGACAGAAGATGAGCCAGGGAAAAATATCCTCATGGCTATAAGAGGCAGTGAAAGAATTAAACCAATTGAATAGTCTGTTTTTTAAAGGTGTCAAAAAAACTTGAAGAGACAAAAGGTATATTGAGGAGCTCTATAATGACATACAGAGAAATAATTACAGAATTACAGCTAACACTGAATCTGCTATCTTGTGAATGACTGAAAATCTTAACTTCATCATCACATTGATATGGCTTTAGTGGTTTTTTTTATAACTCTTTCACAGAGCCATCTTTTTGACGTCTCATTTTCTTAATATAAACTGCGTGTTACTTACTTTGCCTAGGAAGTGACATAATTTAATATCTGCAATTAGTGATTTAATAATCTAGGATTTAATAGCCCATGATTAGCGACTGAATTGTCAGTTTAAAAAGAAGTATTTTTTTTTCCAATTAGAGAATGCTTAGTTTTTATGATATTAGTAAACAAGAAAGTTAGTAAGCAGCAAACTATGGCCAGAATAAGATTGGTTTTTGTTCATTAAGGGAAGAATTGTGGAGGGTGAGGAGGGACTGGCATGTAAGCAACCAGAGAGCTGCTTCTCCTTTTGGCTTTGCTGAAGACTGACAAAAACCAGTAGAGGCTTTGTTGCTTAATTCAGTGGGATCCAATAGCGTTCATCTATGGCACAATTAATTAACCTATGATGAACTGGTCTAAGAGACTCTTTCCTCATGCATTATTTTCCCTTTAATTATGCCAATTCAACGATGTGGGGCTGTGCTCCAACTAAAAAAAAATAAAATAATTTAGGAAAATAAATTCATACTGCTTATAACAAATTCTATATAAGCATAGGACTGTGCAAACACTTGAACTGGCTGAAGGAAACATTGGGTGGGGAGAGAAGAGAAACACCTTTGAGTGACTATGTCACAGAAGATGTGTATTAAGGAACTACACCACCAGTCTGTCTGTGCAACCTTTTCCTCATGCTAAGCATGCAAACAGAACTTGCCTCCACCTCAGAGGTGTCACAGAGTTTGATTAATGTTCACAGAGTACTCTCATAGTTTTATGTGAAGGTGTTATAGTGATACAAAGTGCTTAGTAAACTAAACAATTATATCACTCAGTTAAAACTACATGATTACACAGCCTTGAATTTTTAACAAAAGAGAAAATAACATGAGGCAGACTTCCGTCAGGAATTAGGCCTTGCCACGATTTCCTCCTAATTTACAAGCAGTTTTCCTTCTTAAAATTCAGAATCTCTTAAAAACCACAATAAATCTCAGAGGATAATCCAGTGCCATTTATGCATTACACCTGCATCACCCAAGATGGACTTCTCAGCCCAAAAGGTTCACAAGCTTTATGATAAAGTCAAGAGAAGACACGCATGGGTCATTTACTTTCAGTGTATCTTCTTTTCCTAAGCAAAAATGAAACTCAGAAAGGTCCAACATAAATAATAGCATGAGTGCAAGAGTACAACTTTAAAATCAAACATCCCAAATTCAGAAATTTCCACTTTTAATTAAGCAATTAAATACGTTTAGGATAGTTTCCGTTTCCCTCATATAGAAAAGTTCTATCAAGCTATGGTCATTCTGCCCCAGAAAGAGAGGTGCTGCTTACAAAGATTTATCCCTAAATTCACTACTTGGGAGACCTAGCCAAGTCAACAGGACCAAGGAATTTCCCAAATCTGACTGCTTGGTCTTGCTAAGTTTATATCATACTAAACTTTGTAAAGGGATGTCCTAGTTACTGCAGGACAAGTCTCTAAAATAGCAGCAGCCAGGGACAGACTTTTGGGATGCTTGCAGCATCTTTTTCAACTAAATAAAGGTGAACTTGACTGAAGGGGATGTGTGATCTTTAACAGTGTAGGAGACCAGTAAGAATAAAAAATGACAGTTCTGTTGCTGCTAAGAAGAGCATACAGATTTCTACAGCATGTCCCTATCTGGAGTCCAGAAAGTCCTCCTGACACCACAGAAATGGTTTATTTCAAACAGCTTCCTAAGACTACGAATACTTGGAAGTGTGGACAATTTTTTTACCTTCTGTATATAAAATCTGGCACAGTCTGTCCTTCTAATAAAGATAAAAAGATACTCTAATAAAAAAA
>WAAG01093252.1:0-42915 GCA_013390105.1 Tichodroma muraria
TGTTATCATCTATTCTCATAACTGGGGGAATAATCCATTTGAGCCAGTGGGGCTGCTGTTGTGCTGTGCCTTGTGGGGAATCAGAACAGAGAAAAGGAGCAGTGCAGTGTAACCACAGCTCTTGGTGCACATGGCTTTGGTGGAACTGCCAGTTGCTGCACTCTGCCTAATGAAATTACCTAGATAATTACTTGATTTGCATAGTGCTTTTATGGCTTAATTTGAACGATTGTTCTTTGTTTAAAGGTTGCGGGAAATACTGATGGTGGCTAGCTCAAACATTAAAACACCAATGATGAGTATTCCTGTGTTCAATACCAAGAAAGCTCTCAAGAAGGTGAAACAGCTTAAGAAATGGCTCACAAGAGTGTGCTTAGCAGAGGTGAACCTCCTTTTCAGTGCATCCTTTGAGAGTCAGCAAAACAAACTCTTCTCTCTGAGCTCATCAGTAGTTTGCTGTGCCATAGTCTTTGGCTTTTTCTCAACCGTGTTTTCCTCAGTCTGTAGAATTGGAGGGATTCTGTTTTGCTTTTGAGACAAGCTAATCTGGCTGTGATTGACATAGAGATCAGCTAGAGACCTTTCTATCTGTCCCCCACCCCTTCCTAACCTCTCACAAATGGCTGTGCTCAACAGAAGCAAAACCTGTCTCTGTGGAGATTCAATACACTGGGATGTGTTCTGTGTTCCTTCTCTTCCTGGGAGTGCACTCTTGTGCTCTCCTACATGCCCTCCCCCTTCTGTTTTACTCTTGTGAGTTGAAAGCAGCAAGAATCAGGTTAAGACTTGGCAGTGTTCTGGAATACTATCCTGCTCCACGAGCATGGTCAGTAAAATGAAGCTGTAGGCCCCCTAAGAAGGGTAACCTCTTGTGAAGGAGTTGGGTGGGAGGTGAGGCTGTTGTTCCAGTATTGTCTGAGCTAATTGTTGGGAAGACTGTCAAAAAGTGCAGTAGGGTACAGTCCTTTTGCCCAGGAGCAAAGCCTCCAGAAAAGTTTTCCAGTTAGCCTTGTGTAATTCTGGTTTCCTGTGGAAAGCACTGGAACTGCAGGAAATTAATGAAATGTCTTCATCAAAGGAGTAACATTCCTACTTGGGTATGTTTTGTAGGTCTTGCAGAAAGTGGACATCGAGGAATCCCTGCATGTGAAGCACAAGCTGAACAAGTATCACCTCTACAAAATCAAATTCCATTTCTTGCCCCATGAATATTACCAAGAGGAGAAGTGTGTGAAGCCCAGGCAGATTTTGCACTTCATGGAAACAAGGTGAGTTTGCTTTCAGATACTTCAATATTTGCTCTTCTTTTGCCTTTTTATGGGCTTTTCATGTGGTTGATTACAGCTGGTGTGGCTTTTAGAGCAGCAGTTCCAGCAGATGTGCAGAAAAAATTTACACAGCTGCTTTTATGTCTTGAATAAAATTGGTAATTTTATTATTCAAGTCCAGTAATGAATCATCTCTTCTGAGGGTCAATTTGATGTGCAGATTTTATATCCAGATGAGTGTATAATATTATGCTTTGGATGCACAGCTACATCTGTGACAATAACAGCTCATACCAACCTTTTGATTCCTAAATGAATGAGAAAGGGCTGAGAAAAATTACTTGCATTATCCTAGAAGTAGTTCTGCATCCAGCAGGGAATAATGTCCTTTTATGAATTGATTGGCTTGTTAACCAAAATAAATAAATTTTTTGACAACTTCAGTTTTTTTGTGGCACTGCTGAGCTTTGACATTCTGAGTTGCTTCTTCTGTCAGGTTCTTTAAAGTTCTTCTAGAAGCAATTAAAAGGAAGACTACAAAGATGGCATCTTTTAATGAAGTCAGCACTCGGAAGACAACTTGGAAGGATTTAGATGATGACCATGACAAGGTACAAAAAAACATCACCTGAAAAACACCTCACTTCCTTTCACTGTTGTTGAGAACCAGAATTGGAAGAGTGTAGCATGTTTCAGTGTACACAAAATGTATGAATACTAAATACTTAAATGCTTCATACATAAACTTTGCATTCTCATAAAATTAACAAGAAAATTAAAATTTTTGTGTATTTAATCCTGATTTGCTTAAGACGGTACTCTGAAAATGCCTGTTCATTTTAGCTTCTTTGAGACAAAAGCATATCACTGCTTGCTCTCAGATCAGTGTCCTGTTGGAGCAGTGGTTGTCAAAAGTGTGGGGAAGATCCTTTGTTCATTGAAATGCTTTTGCATGTTCCTTCTTCCACTCCTCTCCCATCAAGGACTGTTAAAGTGGAGTGACAGCTTATCCATCTTGTAGATATTCATCTTGTTAAATGTTGAAGTTATCAGGAGTGTGAGTTCATTTCTTTATAGTAGTGGACATGTAGAAATTAATTTGTCTGTAAAGGTAGAACATTGAAGAAGAGATTGTTAAATTCCAGATGTTTGGCTGAAGCCTTTTGATGCTACTGATACTTCCTAGCAGTCAATCTGATTATCTGTCATGAATTTTTAGACACTGAATAGTCTGGAAGCTGTAGCAGAGGAAGAAGAGAACATTGTTGATGCAGAAGCTGATGAAGGAGATGGTGATGCTACAGAAACAAAAAGGAGGAAGAACCAGGAAGAAGAGGTAATGACTTTAGAGGTGCTCAGCACTGCTCTTTAATTCCCTGTTTCTTCTGTGTTTGACTTGGGTAGGAAAACTTCCCAACTGAAACAAAATGCTGGAAAAAAGCAAACCCCACTTGAGAGGAGATAGGAAAGTGTCAGCTTTGGGCTGAAGAGTTTTCATTTGGCTCTTTTCTGAAGCCTTGTTCTTCAGGCATTTGAGTGGATGTGTCTGGCAATCAGGCTGTCTCTGCTGAAGTTCACCTTAACTTTACCTTTTGCTAATTTCATGCCATTAATTGTTTTTAAAACTTTACTGTGGTTTTTAAAAAATAGTCTCCTTGCATGTTTCTCTGTGTTCAGTACTTCATAATTAGATCTTAAAAGACGGAGTGCTGATTTCAGCAAGAGGGTGGGATAATTGAAAATTCTGAGGGAATCCCATCATCAGAGTTGGTTTATGGGAAGAAACTGGACTTTCTCAGGGAGAGCAAACTAAATTCTGCTACAATCTCAACATCCTGTAGCATCCTGGACTGTGCTGAGAAATAATGGTAAGATTATAGAGAAGTAAAGACGGAACTGAATCTGTTGTATTACTTTCTTTACAACAAAATTGCATTTTCTTTGTGCTGTAGGGGCAAGATCCTTGCAACTCAGCAGTGAAGAGCATTCCAGAATTAAAGTGTTCATGGTGTGCTGTGTCTCTGTACAGGTTCTGGCTCAGGTAAACACAATGTTATTTCTTTGCAGGTTGATTATGAGAGCGAAGAAGAGAATGGGGAAGAGAACGCTAATGAGAATCCGGAAGATGAAGAGGCTGAATCTGAAAAAGAAGAAGGGACTCCTGGTGCTGAAGAGGATCAGAACAGAGCAGAGGGTGAAGATTCTCAGCATCTTTCCTTTGTGTCTCAGACTGAAAAAGGGAAAAATCGATTGCTTCAGTCAGCAGAGGTGCGAGTGAGCGCTGTTGTGGAGAGCCACCCATCCATACAGGATTACATGTTTGACACCAAAAATGAGCTTTGGTGTGAGGTAAGGTGGAACATCTGTGGGTGGTTGCATGCAGCTCCCATAACAAATGGATCTTTTCAGTGCAGTGCTGCTGTTTTGTCTCAGCAATCCCATGTGAATACAGAAAGTTACAGTACAAATGTATTTTTTGATGTAATTTTTAGTAATTTCTCATTTTCAGAACACCTCATGTAATTTTTTCTAAAACCAGTTTTTTGACAGGTTTATTGTGTTTTAATCTTTTAGAATATGATGGTCTGCAGCATAGCCCTTGATGAATAGAAGTGGCTGGACTGTTAAAAAGAGTGTAAACATCTTAAAAAATACATAAAAACCTCAACAAGCATATACCTGTCCCATTAAAAAAAAAAAAAGAAAAAGAAAAAACATCCCAAAAAGCTGTCCTTGTAAGTTCAGAGACCTCAAAAGCAACGTGGATGAATGATCCTGGGACAGGGAGTTCACATTACCATCATTCAGCTCTAGTTCCAGTCAGACATGTACATTCCTTACATGAAGGAGCGTAATTCCATTTTTCTGCTTTTTCCTGAAAAGAAGCGTGCTGGCTGTTGAGCCTGGTGTTCAAGCCTCCTTACACTGTGCTGTTTTTTTTTTCCCCATTAGGTTTCCTTGGCATTGCCACTGACCAAGGTGTACTTCGACCTCTCCTCCCTGCTGGCGTCCCTGGCACGCAGCACGGTGATCCACGAGGTGAAGGGCATCACACGCTGCCTGCTGAATGAAAGTTCCAACAAGGAGGGAGAGAAGGAATTCGTTCTCCAGACAGAAGGGATAAACCTGGCAGAGCTCTTCAAGTACTCTGATGTGTGTAATCTATTTCTAATCCCAGACTTCAACGATCCTTTGTGTTCTGGGGGAGGATGGTGGATGATGGATGTCATTTCAGTTTCTCAGGGGTGATGTGGAGCCTTTCAGTGGCATCTGAACTGTGACAGTTCAGATCAGCTCTTGAACTGTCTTGCTCCTCCTTTTTATCCCCAGATGTGTTCAGAGCTCAGCAGAGCCTTTTCTCAAGGGCAGCTTGCAAATCAGAGTTTGTGCAGCAGCCAGCGCCTAATGACAGATAACTTCACACCATTCTTCTCTCTCATGTCTCTCTAAATGTTACTTGAGGGAGTTCTTCCATCTCAATGAATTGCAGTGCTTGGAGATAAATAGTTCTGTTATCCCATCTAGCCCATAGCTCTCCAAATACAGGATTGTTTTAAGCTTCATCTTCTCTTTTGCTGAAAGTTCTGGCTGTCTGGGACACACTGGGCATTGCATTGTGTTGTTTGGAAGACTTCAACATGTTTTGCTAGTGTATTTCACTAGCTTGCTTTTTGTGATTTCAGTTAATTTTCTCCTGTGGTGAGTTTTAACTCCAGTGGTCCTAGTCACATGTTTAATGCTGCTTAACACAAATCCTCAGGATCATTTTTGTCTGTATGTGTCTCTGAGCTGCTGCCTAGTTGTTCAGTAACTGTTGGTGCTGCTTAAGCTCATGAAAAATGGAGGAGAAAAATCTATCTTAGCTTAGCTTATTTAGAAATACAGAGCATCTATTGTTCTGACTTGTACCTCTGTTTTTTCTGCTTTCAGATTTTGGACCTGAACAGACTTTATTGCAACGATATCCATGCCATGGCTAAGAATTATGGAATTGAATCAGCCCTGAGGGTGATTATAAAGGAAATAAAAGATGTATTTGCTGTATATGGTAGGATTTCTTTGTATTTTTATAGTCTTTAATACCATTAAGATAGGAAAATGCAGCCACATGCTTTCAGTTATGGTTTTGCATGATCTTTTCATTTATTTGCCTATTTTTAGGTTGCAGGTTTTCATCATCTTAATGATTTTAGAGTCTTCTGTTAAGACCTTGTTAGTTAATTATTAGGCTTCTTTTAATCAGTAGAAAATAGGTGAGATTGAATTTATTCCCCCTTCACAGAGTTCTTCCATTCTGGTATATTTTTTGCAAGCTGCAAGTGTCAGACCAATTAATTATTAATGTCTGAGGAAGCCAACTGTTAGACTTGTACAGTGGCCCTGAGAACAGAATCAGTCTTGCCTCTCTTTGCCTTTTTAATGATGGGAATCTAGGCTCCTGAGTTTTTATATTTTTCCTAAAATAGCTGCACTCCATTGTCTGAATGTTCTTCTCTCAGACAGGTGATTGAGAGAGCCCAGCCTGGGGAGGCTGCATGACTTCATTGGTACTCACTCACTGGAGTGGAGTCTTGCTACGAAATAAACTATTGAAAATAGGGAAGGTTAATACAGTGGGAATTTTAGAAAGCAGCTATATCAAACAGATTTGCCAGCTGGCAGCCCAGAATGCTCTGACCTTCAAGTTGTTCAAGAACTGCTCAGTAAATGTTGACAGAGCTGTTAATGACCCCCATTACACTGAATCCACAAGTGTTATTTAGGAATAAGTGCAATTTTTTTAGGCTAAGAAGGGTTTTCTGTGAATTCCTGATGTCATACACAGAGGACATCAGAACACTTCTGACTCTGGGGCCCAGCTAATCCAGGCCACCAGGTGAGGGGCAAGAGCTCTGTCCCTCCCAGATGGATGGATGTGTGATCCCCTTCTGTGGAAACAAGGATGGTGCAGACATTTGCTGGTTTTATGTAGAGAAACTCTGCTGCCTTACAGCATTCTTGACATTGCAGTTTCCCATTCTTTTCATTTCAATTTGGAGAGATACTGTTTTGTATTAGAGTGAGGTCTGCCTCTCTTGGATATTTGAGGGCAGCTGTTAAGCCAGAGACACACTGCCAGAAGAACGTTAATGGAGATGTTCTCCAAGCTGGTTGGATTCAAAGGGTTTGGTTTAGACCTGATTTGTTTAAAAAGCCCCACAGATTTAGCCCTTGAATGCTCTGATGATTGGTCTTTTTTGTGTTTTAAGGAATTGTGGTAGACCCTCGACACCTTTCACTTGTGGCAGATTACATGTGTTTTGAAGGAATTTATAAACCACTGAATCGCATTGGAATTCAGTCCAACTCCTCCCCTCTGCAACAGATGACATTTGAAACCAGCTATAAATTCTTGAAGGACGCAACAATGATGGGTAAATGGTTTAGTTTGAGATCTCTTGCTGCAGCGTTTCACATATGCTTGGGTTTTGTCGTAACTTTCCAGTGTTTTGGGTAATGCATAATTGCATTAGAAAAAATGTCAGAGGCAGAAATTTTAATTAAACCCTCGCCTAGGAAAACGTTCCAGATGTTTTTAGTAAAATTATGTCAGCTTAAATAAAGCCAGCTCCCACATGTAATCTGTGGGGCCTGTGACTCCTTTCTTTAAGAATTAGATGGGTGTTTTTACTACAAACCTTTAAGGCTGTCATTTGACAGCTTCTGTGATCTCAGCATCTAGATACTAATTACATCTCCCTTTTGCAAATAAACTTGGTTTCTGTCACTTGCCAGTCAGATGCTTGCTTTGCAGATGCTGCTGTGCTGTGTCCTTCCAGTTATACATGGGGAGAGCTCTCAACATGATCTCTTCAGCTCCTGTCTTAAACTGCCTTGCACTGACATCAGAAATGCAATTCTATCACTGAATTCCTTTTTGCTAATGCTGTTTATACCTTTTCTGGAAGAAAGATTGGGTTTTAATTAATAGCATTGGTTACAATTGACATAATTAATCTGAAAATTGTGAAGGAAAATTGTAAATCCAGGGTGAAATTAAAGAGAAGAGGATGTTTCTCACTCAGTTTCACTCTCTGGATTTATGTTTTATCAGATATTGACTTAGAAATGAAATCAGAGGAGGTTTTTGCCAGGTGAAATGCAATGTATGGTTAATATTATGAATAAAGACATTCAGTGCACACTGACAGAAGGGCAGGGTGGCTTGGCAGGAACTGCACTGATTACAAGCAGAAGGGAGTTTATGATTTCACCACGCTGGAAATCAAAGTCATAATGGGGATTGCAGCAGCCTGGATCTAATTTGCTTTAATGTAACTGATAACTTGACTGTACAGTTCAAGAGACACTGGGAGGGTGCCTGGGGCTGATGCCCTGGGCAGTAGGAAGGAAAGGAGGAGGTTTGTGAGGATGTGCTCAGCTGAGGTGAGCTGGGCTGTTGGAGCACAGGCTGCTCAGCAGGGCTCCTTGTGCAGGGAGCAAACTGCATCAGCAGTGAGATCCCCTGGGCTGTTTGCTCAGAGAATGACTCTGTTAACATCACATGAGCAAACAGGGCAGCACGACTGTCCTGTTTAACCATCTAACAAAGGGGCTTTTTTTTCTTCAGCTGACACACATTTAGGAGCAGCTATTTAATTATCCAGCTGTGGCTGAGATCAGAGCAGTGAGCACATGCCATACACAGTGCTGTGCATGCTCCTGCCCCCACCCTATGCATGACAGAAAGTTGAGTACATTTTGCTCAGTGGAGTAAAGATAACCAAACTTAGCAGAAGTTTAACAATTTTATTTCCAATTTCCTTCTGCTGTAATGATAAACTTTCAGCTTGCTGTAGTTATGATGAATGAAAAACAGCCTGAATGCTTACAAAAACAGTGGAAGCAAAACAATCCCAGTCAGACATCTCATCTGGAGTGCTTCCAAATTTCTGTGACACTATTTCGCTACAGTGAGTAACCACAAAATCAGAGGAATTCATGGAATGTCTCTCCAGCGAAAAGTTCTCTTCCTATCTAGCCAGGAGGATTTAAAGTACACATCAAAGGGATTCACCCTAACAAAGGAAAAAGGCAGCAATGACAAAGGAATCTTTCTGGTTTTGCCTTACATATATTTTTTAGTGATCTATTTAGGCACTAGAATGTGTTCACTGAAAGGTCAAATCTGTGTTCTCAGAATTCAGACTGTTTTGTCTTTCCCCGTGGAATCCAGAGATTTTAGTAATGTTCGGCCTAATTGTTTGCTTGGACCAAAGACGGGGATGAGATAATAGTTGTCGTAGGAGGGGTAGGAAGAGTTCTGGACTCTTAACTCCCAGAAATCCCAATTCACTGTGAACAGCAGGTGGCAGAACCTTTCTGAACCTGGGGGTGCTGAACCAGATGGCTTCTTGCACATAAACCAAAATGTTTTCTTTCCAGCACTGACCTTGGAGAAACCTTTGGGAACCTCCTGACAGGATTTTGTTTGAATTCTGTTGCAGGTGCCCACGATGAGCTGCGATCCCCTTCTGCCTGCCTGGTGGTTGGAAAAGTTGTCAAAGGAGGGACTGGCTTGTTTGACCTCAAGCAGCCCCTGACATAGTGTTTTGGTGGTAACTTAAGGATCTGATGAAATGTTCGTCATGAGAGCTGCATGTGCTCTACAGCTACGCAATGAGGGCACGTGCTGTGTCTCCAGACATCTTCCCTGTGCCAACAGGTTTCTTTATCTGGATACTCAATGAGCCTTATCTATTTAATGAGCATAGGAGCTATCTTTTGATCCAAAGAAACACTTATTTACTGTTCATCAATGTAAAAAATGAGGTTATTTGTTTACATCGAAAAAAAATAAAATGCAGGAGTCAGTGTGAGCCTCAGGCTGTGCAGCAGTTCTGGCAGGCAGAAGTGAAAGCAGAATGTGTTTATGCTGTCTGACTTTTGGGGGGGCAGAATCCGATTGGGATCGGTAGTGCCAGTTGCCATGTGGTCATTAACGTCACAAATTTCCTGTACTGGAAATAGCATTCCAAACTGGCAGGTGTAGCTGGGCACTGCTGTGCTGAACCTCAACACTGCATTGGAGCATCTGTGCTCAAGGCAATTCCTCTTCTTTTGCTGCACTTGAGTGCACTCACATAAACTTGTATGAACTTTAGAGGATGCGTTTTCCTATTCTGCTGCTTCATTTATTAAGAAGAATGTGTCTGTGACACAGTTGTTAAATTTCTTTTAGCTGAAGAGTGGAATTCAGACTTTTCAGTTTCTATAGGCATTTTCCAATACTCTTTTAACTTCTTTGGGTAGAACAGATCTCACACAGTGAGAGAATTGACTTTTGCTAAAGATTTATTCCATGAATGCCAACATGAGCTACTGTAGGAGTGACTACGCAAAAGACTCCTGTAAGAATTACCAAAACAGAGATTGTTAACTATTTTTTGCTAAAATATTCTGTTTCAAAGAGGATATATAATAAAAGAAATTGCGAATAAATATTCTAAATGCCCTACTGTGTGGTTGTGTTACCAAGGGGAGTTCACTTTTGACTCTGATGGCTGTTAAGATCATGTGGCCCAGGGCTGGTTGCCACTCCTCAGAAATCAGACTCATTTATATATTTTATTTTAATCAGAATGCACTGCACACAAGTAGTTAAAGCTCTTTGGAGTTTGCTCACTTTCATCTGGGCAAGTTTTCTAACAGATCTCCGTGCCTGATTATTCTCACTGGTACCTCTGCACCAGTGGGAGTGCCAGAGCAGAGCAGAGGGCCACCTCCAGTGGGGCTGCACTGAAGGGGGTGAGGTCAGCTAGTGGGGGATGTGAAAGAGCCTCTGTCGACTCTCTTGATTGACTCTGTTCTGCCTCAGTCCCTTAGAACTGTGTCACATGTCCTGCCAATTGCACTGAAGCTTAACAAATGCGTTAACTCAGCAGGTGTCCAGTTTCACTTTGGAAATCTCTGTAAAAGATTTCCTTGTGTCTTTCTCTGTCTTAGCACTTGCTTTGTAGTTGTCAAAAACGTCATTCAGCAAAGAATCATGAGAGACTCAGTTGGGTACAGTTTAGCAAACAGATGGGAAAGAAGAAACATTGTACAAAAAGGCTTTTACTTCCAGGTTACATCTGTAGTGGTACAGACTGTTGAGGGATCCCCAGTACGTGTTCACAGTCCTGCAGTGAAGAGCATCTATGCTACATTTCCTATCTGGAGATGTGCCATCCCTTGGTGCTCAAAACAGTTTGATCTAAATAACTCATTCATTCAAGTTAAGTGGTTAGTCAGTGCTGCTCCCAGTAACACTGATGATTCTTTAGCTGGAGCCATTTGGGAAATGGGCTCAGGCTATGGCAGGATGATCCAATTTTCCCTTTCAATGTTGAGATGCCTTTAAAATATTAGCATAGACCAGGATCCAAAACCTGATTCTGATTGTACTGAAAGAATTGGCACTGTAGGAAAGTCTCAAACACAGTATCTTAGAAAAAGGAAGTAGGTGGCTGTCCCTGTTAATGGACAAAAGTGATAGGGGAGAAACATAACTTCAGATGAGAGGCCGTATCTCCAAGGCTGGAGAGAGGTACATATTTTGGCATATAAATGGGCTTATTTTATGCTGTGAAGGAGAAGCAGCTGAGGTAGCAATTGCTCTTAACCCCTGGTGTGAGCAGGTTGGCTTGGGGATCATCTAAACTGCCCTTTCTGAGAAAGGAATTTCAGTTTGCTTAGAATTCATGTGTCTGCAGAAAACAGATGTTTTTTAGATAACTTGATATTTGTGTTTTTGACAGTTGTGTTTTTGACAGTTGTGATTAACTGAAATCACAAATCAAAAGATAAATAGAAAAAAGTCCTACTTCATGTGGTTAAAAAGCTTTACTTTCTTTTCACATCCCATGAACCTCTTATGCATCTAGATCTTTTACTTTAGTGTCTGTTTTCCTCCTTGCACTCATTGCTCTCACTGTATGTACAGTGCTTTTGCAGGAAGTGTGAGCTATCTATCCCCAAACACTGTGGAAAAAGGCTGCAGTAATGGGTGGGGCTCTTGCTGCTTCGTGATTATTTGCAATAGAAAAATGAGAATTTACTTTTGGCATAAAGGACCCCAAAGAGTGAGCAGTAGATGTGATTTTGTAGACAGGAGAAGATCATGATTGAAAGGCCAGAAGGGAACCATCCCTTTTCTTAGCTGTCTGCTTTACTTCAGGGTGCCAGGATATCCCAATGCTGTGAGAACATGGGAGGAATGACAGAAGAAAAACTTCCAAATTTTCTCCCTTTCTCTATGTCCATTAATAATAGTGTTCAATCTGTCTGGAAAACTAAAGGATATAAGCTTGACTGAATGTGCACTCCAGGGATGGGCTGGTGAGTGTATGAAGATACAAAAGCTGGGGAAGAGGATTTTTGAAAGCTGTAATTAGGAGACTTACTCAGCCAGAAAGAGGAAGCAGTGGTCCTCGTCTGGTCCCATGTGCTTTGGCAAGCAGGGCATAAGCTGTGGGTTCTATCCTGCTTGTACAGGTGTGCTTGTGTGTCCTATGAAGACAGGCTGAGAGAGCTGGGACTGTTAGTCTGTAGAGGAGGTAGCTTTGGGGAGACCTTATAGCAGCCTTCCAGTACTTAACAGGGGGTATAAATAAGGGGGAAATGATGTTTTACATGGGCAAACAGAGGTGGATGAGAGGGCACAGTTTTAACCTAAGATTTACATTAAATGTAAGGGAGAAATTCCCTGTGAAGGTGATGAGACACTGGACCAGGCTGTCCAGAGAAGCTGTGGCTGCCTCATCCCTGGAAATGCTCAAGGCCAGGCTGGATGGGGCTATGAGCAACTTGGTCTAGTGGAAGGTGTCCCTGCCCAATGCAAAGGGTTGGAGTGACATGAGCTTTAAGTTCCTTCCAGCCCAAACAATTTTGTGGTTCACACCCACTTGCTGATGCAGATTTGTTACCTTTAAGACAGAGATAACAAATGTTTTCAGTTTGTTGGTAACAGTGAATCAGCTGCTATTTGCTCGGGAGTTGGAATGCAAGCTATGTTCAAGTCCAATAAATCATAATAGAAGGCTTGTTTTTCTCAGTAAATGATAAAAAAATCCTAAACTGGGCAATGAGAATGTATACGAATAGGAGTTAGTTCTTCTTTCATCTCAAAAGCAAAGTTAAATATTAGAAGACAGGGAGCAGAAAAGTTTGTTTTCCCAGGTCACTGGTTCCCATGTTGCTATGCTTGTGTAGGTCAGTAACCAGGCAGTGGCCACAACACAGCTCCCAGAGATCTTTAATCACTCAGAGCCTTTCTGGACAAATCACTTGAAGCTTGCCAGTAAGTGCTGAAATCTGGAAGCAACCTCATCTGCTGAGGAATTTGGCAAGTGGGAGAGCATGTGGCACCTCAGGGACGCTTCCCACAAGGTCAGATTGTGGTGACCAGGCCGTGCTCCAGGACGTGGCTGGCGGCAGGCGGATGAAGCCAAAACAAAAATTGTTCTCTGGAATTAGGTCAGATGGGAGAACTTGTGAGGACTGCCTATGAAGGCTGAGATCCAAAAAGTGTTTTGAAGGTTTTGGTGCTGAGTGTGGCAGTTGTGATCTTCGGGGTGGATGTGAAGGTGTGAAGATGTTCCTGCTGTGGGGTGAGGGAGAATGAACTCTGCTTCCCACAGCTTCCTGCATGGCAACCAACTCCCTCAGCCAGAGGGGAACAGCAGGAACTTTGTGCCTCATCAATGCTTTGCCTTGCTGTTCTATACAGCATAGAGGATGCTTCACCTTGGAGATCCCTGAGCTTTGCTTTGTTTTGTGGATAATACAACTGAAAGAGGGCAAAGGTGGATTCTTCGACAGTGCACCAGGAAAGAGGCAGTGACCTGTGTCTCATCATACCTGTGAGCCCAGGCAGTCACCAAGGACACAGGAGCCCTGCTCTGGGCTCTCTGCAGTGCCCTGAGGGGCTTCAAACCCCCCTCCCAAGTGCACTTACCACCAGTACAGGAAAAGTTCAATTTTCTTTCTCCAAAACTCCTTGCTGCTGCTGGAAATAACACACTGTTCACAGGGACAAGGGCAGAAGGAGGTCAGCTCCATTCCCAGAGGAAGACATGGGAAGTTAGGGCTTTCTTGGAAGACCAGAGAAACCTTTCTCCTTGTGTTTGTGCAGCCTCATCCAGAAGGGCATAGAGAAATCCTGCCTCAAAAGAGTGTTGCAGTTAGGTCCTTTCCAGGATTTAAGGCATTTTCCTGTGGTGAGGAAGACAGGGGTTGTAAGTCCTCAGGGAAAAGAGGGTTATGAAGCCCTGTGAGCACTGTAACTCCCCTGTGAGGCAGCCCCCCAGCTCCTTCAGCATTGCCTTTCTATATTAATTCTGATTTACAGTGCAATACAGGTTTGATGAGGCCTGAAGATGCTCCCAGTGGGAATTGAACACCAGCACTGCGATACCCAATCCTGGATGCTGAGCTGGAGATCCACGGGGGTGCAGTGGGGTGCTCAGAGGGCTGTAGGGTGGGAAATGGAGGTACCTATGGAGCCCTGCTGGCTGCAATGTCAAAGGGCAGCTAAGCAGCGTTTTTCAGAATGCAAAATTGATCAGGGAGGCATCATCAGAGCATCCTCCACAGAAGCCTGCATTGCTGAGCTGAGCTGTCAGCCAGAGCCATCCCCACAGTCTGTTCCTGCTCCTGTTACAGTGGGTGCTACACAGCCAGGATTAAGCAAGCTGCTCATTAATGATGTTTCACAATTTCCTGGCTTAGATCCCTCGACAGAGCTGACTGTCCAAACTGCCCTGGAAAAGTTCTAGGTCTGATCACAGAGATGGAGAGGATGTAGAGCTGTTCCTGTTTCCCTAGGTGCAGCGTGCCCTGCCAGTGTTGAGAAGATAAATGATCCCCCTCGGTGGAGCTGCTTTGAGTCTGGTGGGCATTGTGGCTTGGTCTGTAGTAACACTGCTGCTGTTGTTTGGGTTTTGGAGCCCTGCCTGGCACTACAGACAGAATAACAAGTGATCAAGAAGTAACAGTGGAACAGTAATGCAAACTGCAATAAATACAGAGATGCATTATTAATGGGACATTAAAACCAAAAGGGCAAGTAGAGCAAATTGTATGCTGGCAGCACAACAGCTCTGCAGAAAAATCCCAGGGCTGTCCCTTGGGGAAAAAAAAAAAAATCAATCCTCTGTGCAACATTTTGATACAGGGTTCTTCTTCTTTCTGTTATACTGCATTTGTTCTGCCTGGGAGCTTGGGTTATTTCTGGAAGATGTAGAATTTGAGATGTATTTTAGCCCCAATAGCCTCTTGAGTGTAAATAATGCTACAAACCAGGGCTACAAACCCTGCCACAGAAATCAACTGTGGCTTAATGGATCTTTAATTTGGGTTAAGCTATAGAACTGGATTTTACAGGAGTGGAAAGACAGCAGAGTCTGAATTACTGCTTCTGCAAAGCTCCGGCAGGAGTTTGAGGCTGGACCCAGTCTGGTACCAAGAGGGGCAGCAGCAGGAAAGGCCCATTTCATCCCCTCTTTACATAAACACCAGCACGGGGGACAAATTTATATAATTTTACAGTAACTGAAGCTCAGGCAGAAGCTTTTGGCTTTGCCTCATGCTTTGGGTCTGGTCCAGAGTTCTGGGGAGGATAGAGCAGCTGAAACAGCTCTTTTAAGGTGCTGATGCTCAACACCTCCATCCAGCATGCTGCAGATCTGCTCAGTTATCTCTGGTACAGCCAGATCACGACAAACTCATCTTCCTCCATCACAGAATGAGATCATGCCCCATGGATGTGCTCCAGCTGAACAAGCCAGCAGCAACTGAGTGACACAAAGCGTGTGGTAGGAGCACAGAGAGGATCTACCCCTTTACCTTCACCACAGGCTCTCATTGACCTGACTCTTTGCCACCAAGTGGCTTCAGGTCTCTGTTGGCCTCTTGAAGCCAAATCCTCTCCAGGCAGTGCTTCTACAGTCTCTCTCTCAGTGTTACCTTCCACTTGCAGTGGTTTCATAAGGCGTGGCTTTGGCTTGCACAAGCAGCTCTTGCAGCTCAGTCTCCAGCCAGGTCAAACTTGACCATGTCCAGCTTAACTGCAATTTCCTGCTGTGTTCCTAGCAGCCCCGTTTCCCAAGAGCCTTGCCCTTGCTTGGTGGTGATCATCCTTTCCAGAAGGCCATGATGGAGTTACCACTCCTGTGATTCATGGTGGCTTGTCCAAGTTGCTGGTGGGGCTGGTGTGCCCCATGCTGCTGCCAGGGAGGCAGGGGGTAGGCATGGGTCACTGCTGCCTTCCTCTTGTGCTGCCCAAAAGCTTCCCCCTCTCTTATCAATGCTGAAACCTGCCCCTCCCTTTGTGTCAAATTCAAGGAACTGAAATTAATTTGGTTTGTTTGGGGATTTTTTTCTCTCTTTCTTGCCAACATCTGTCATACCAAACTGTTTTCACACTAAGCTATTTATGAGAGTGAGTCTGCTCATCCATTTTGGGGATGAAATGGGAGACCTGCATGAAGAGTGAATGACCTATGGCACATGCACCTGGTCAGGCCATGGAGTGTAAAAGCAGGCTGGGATTTATCCATTGCAGCTAATCCCAACATTATAGCCCTGGAGCTGCACCACAGGGGTCTGTGTTTCCCAGGGCCCCTCTGACTGTGACTCTAAGTTGGCAGCTGGGCTCAATTCCACACAGTCCTACAAAGCCACGCGAGGCAAGCATTCTATCCTCCTGGGATCCATGGGTATTCTTTTTAAGGAAATGTTTCAAATGAATCATAGAATCATTTAGGTTGGAAAAGACCTCCAAGATCATTGAGTGCAGCCCTTGACCTTCTGTATTTTTTCTCAGCTTAAACTGATGACTACTGTGGTGGTAACAGTCATGAATTTATGAATTCTCACAGAGTTTTAATTCCTTGAAAACATTTGGAATATGTTTTTTTTGGACAGAAGTTTTGTACTGTGATGGTTGCCATTAAGGACTTCATCGTAAGAACTCAGATCATTAAAGGCAAAAATCCAAGTAAACTCTAAAGATGTTACCTTTAAGAAATATTATGGTATCAGGTAGTCTCAGAATATTAATATCTTGGATCATTAATAATAAAAAGAAGCAAATACCTAATTTAATTAGTAGTAAAGACCTTGGAGATTGAAAAGGACACAGGTGAATGAACAGAAGAACTAATGATCTGAGTTTCTGATTAGCAAATGAGAAAACCTCTTTACAATGGAAAGATGGAAATCCAGATACCATAGTCTTTCAAAGCACAAAAGATCAAACCATCAAGTGGGTTTGTAGCCATGGGTATATCAGAGGTAGACTGTGTTCTGAGCCACTTTTGTGGCCAACAACCTCCTGCTGGTAGTTTTCACAAAGAGGTTTTGCCACCCATTGCCTTCCTAAGCCACCCTGTCATGTTCACCGCTTGTCTGGCTTGGTGGGAGCTGCCAGGAAGGTGCTTTTCTCAGGTAAGGATTACTTTTTTCCTGCTTGGAAAATCTGCTGCTAAAGATGTGAATGGCAAATGCTGGCCCATCGTGGTGAAGAAGGTCAACGTCCACCCTCTCCAAACTCCCCTGCACTTGCTGAGTGGTCTGGCTCCACCCAGGCCTCAAAAAGTGACCAGGCCTTTGTACCCAGTGTGAGGTGAGAGAGTTAATTATTATTTTCTAGAACAAAATGCGAGACCCAGAGGTGAGGTTTTACTGTCTGGGATAAATCAATACATGGAATTTACTTTGGTAACATCAGAGAGGGCTGGTAGTCAACACAACTCTCCACAGCATTGACCAGAGAGGGGACAGCAAAGGCTGGAGGATCCCAGCTGAGAGGTCCTGAATTCCTAATGACCCTCAGTCCTGCTACCTCTGTGCCTTCTTTGGTGTCCCCCTTGAAACATTTCTGACTGTATCCCCACCACCTCTCAGCACATTACTCATGAGTCAGGCACCACCCTCAATCAATGATGCCTGTCTTCCTTTGCTGGCCTGTGAGTCAACACACGCTGAGGATATCACAGATGTGCAGCTGATTCACATGCTGCTGATTTGGCTCTCACTGCTTTTCATTAATTAAACCCCCAAACCTCTACTCCTTTGTCCTCTACTGATTGTCTGAAATCACCTCCTAGACCTAAAACGTCAGGACTGGGGACAGGACAGGGATTGTTAGATGCTGTTTTTGAAGGCAAATCAAGCTTTTAAAAAAAAAAAAAAAAGGAAAGATGTGATGAGGATTTGATACTGGCTTAATCCAGGGCTTAAATGCCAGTGCTGAGTTGGGGCACAGGGTGGGTGGTGCTCAGCAGGAAGGAGGAAGGGAAACTTTCTGCTCCCACTTCCTCACTGCTGGTCTGGATCCTGATACAAGCAGCTGTGTTAACCTTTGTACTTATATATATTAGTCATTTATACATATATTTTTTTTTTCAAGAATATTCCTTCAGTTGTGCCTTAGGCAGGATTTCACCCTGCTAAACCCAGCTGCAGTGAGCAGGGGGTTGAGCAGAGCCAGCCCAAACCCACCACATTGCTTTGCAAGCAGTGTGTGCCAGCTGAGCAGAGCAAAGGGCAGAAGGGCAGCAGAGCTGCTTCTTCTCTTCCCCTCTGTGGAGGTGTGTGCAGGACAGCAGCGCCCCAGTGCTGCTCACACCCTCACAGTGGCTGTGAGATGTCCCCAGGTGTGGCAGGCTTCCTGGAGAGGGACTCCACAGTTTAAAATAAAACCTACTCCTTCTCAGTACATCTCATGATAAAGAATCCCAGAATCATGAAAAAATTTGGGTTGGAAAGGACCGTTAAAGGTTACTTAGTCCAAACCCCACAATAAGCAGGGACGTTCTCAACTAGATCAGGTTGCTCAGAGCCCTGTCCCACCTGTTCTCGAATGTTTCTGAGGATAGGGCATCCACCACCTTTCTTGGCAACCTGTGCCAGCATTTTACCACCTTCATTGTAAAAAACTTCATCCTTATATCTAATGCAAATTGACCCTCTTTTAATTTAAAATTATTACCATTACCCCTTGTCCTATCAATGGGAACACTGCCAGAAGCTGACATTCAATTAAATATTGTATGCAAAGCTGACAACAAATTACAAATGAGCAGGCAGAATTTGGAGCTCTTCTCACTGCTCAGGAGCAGTCCCTAATTGCACAGAGCTAGCACTTTGCTTCCTCTTCCTATTCCAACCTGTTTACTTGCTCTCTATCATGCTGTACTCACACATTCACTACCAGGCAGCAGGTAGGAGAGATAGGAAGGAGCTGAGAATTTCTCCAGGGACACTTTATGGTTGGATTCTGCCAGGTGCCAGCTCTGAAACATCAGGCACTTTGCACTCAGGCTTAGGAATATAGTGAGGACAATGATGAGCTATTTGTACTGCACCATGCTATTTTTAAAAGTCCTGCCCCTAAGCTGAGGCACAAACCCTTCATTATGGTTCTTAGAAGAGACACACACTGTGTTCTCATGTATCCTTCCTCTTTTTAAAATTAATTCTTTTTAAATTCTCAATGTGGTCTCTTTTTGTTAGCAAAAGCATAGCAGGTTATCTCCAAACTGTGGTCTAAATGTATGTATGTGTACATATATGTATGTCAATATACATATTTTTTGATGCATCACTTCAACTTCTCATGAAAGACTGAGATGCAAATAATATTCCTGAGGAAATCAGAATAGAAGCTTTGGACCCAGCGATCCAGCTTTAAACAAACTGTGCAGCTCTGAGCATGCATACAATTATGCATATACATACAAATAAATAAGTCTTCCTAGTACTGAAGAAGTTGACATACTGATTTCTTTGCAGAGCAATAACTCTATGCAAATAATCTTGAAATTTGCCTGAACACCTGTCACCTCAATTGCTTTGACACTGTGTGCAACAAGACAGTTTATTCATGGTACCTTTGCAAGGCTGGGAATGAGCAGTTGTGAAACACCTGAGACTGATGTCCTCATGGCACTGCACGTATGGGTGCCTTTAAATCCAGTTTGACTAAGGGGCAAAGGAGGAATTTCCTTGGAGAGACTAATGCTGTGGCTTTTCTGGGTCTGCTAAGGATGGAAAAGCAGAGATTGGAAAAGGCACATCTGAGTGATGGAAAGCTATGGAAAATGTGATTTATGATGAGGTTTAAATATTGCAGCTGGAAAGTTTGGCTGGGAGTGGAGAACAAGTTGGTCCAGCCACCAAGAGAAGAGAGAGAAAAATCACCCAGAGTGTTTTTCCCAGACACTTATTTGGCTGAGAATTCAATATCACCAGTTCTAGGTTAATGTTTAATTACTGACTATCTATAAGGAAAGGCTCCTTCTCTGGTGTATCTGCATTCAATGGAGAAACACACACCTGAAATAACATGCAAAATTTGACCTGCCATATTCTGGCTTCCCTCCCCAATTCCAGATTTGATATGAAATGCCCAGCCCAAGGCAAATGGGTGCACCATGGCAGCAACCTCTCACTTCCCCTGCAGCTCATTCGTACTTTAGCCCAAGTGTCAGGTGAATGATTTCCCAAATTCCCATTCCTTTCCCACACAGACTTTTTAACAGCTGCTGAGCACATGGAACTCAATCCTTGCCCTTTGAACATCCTCCACCCCACCAGCAGCACCAGGGCTCTCACCCAGGTACTCCAGGCTTTGCCTTTGAAAGACATTGGCAAGAAACTGCTTTAATCGCATAAAAGGAAACCATTTCAGATTCAGCAACCATTAAACCAAAGAAATCCTCACCACAAGATCAGTGATGAAAATTCTGAAGGGGTTTAAGAAGAGATTAGACTACTTCATAGAGGGCAGGGCCCTCAGGAGCTCTGGGGCCTGCAGGCCTGGTCACCTCAGCCTCTGCTTCAGGAAATCCTTCTATCACTTATGGCCAAGTGAAATAATAACACAGAAAGGATCACCCTCTCCCTGCCCTGTTTTTCAGTGGCACTGTTGGAAAGTTATACTGGGCTGTGGACATTTTTGACTAGACCCAGTGTGGTATTTCTCTGGGGTTGCCAGATGAAACCCTGTGCCTGAGTCGATTGTGTGCAGCTGTTTGAAGCCGTGGTGAGGAGATATTTTATGGTGGAGATTTTATAGTGGTGTTTTACAATTATTTGATACTGGCACAGTTAACCGGTTCAGGGCAATATCATTTCACCCAATGCACACTAACATTTCCATTTTATAACTAACTAACAGTTTCCATTTTATAACTTTGTTGTGCTCATCGGCACAACAGTGGTCTCAGGGAGCTGCTCCTGCCACACCCTAACCAAGCCAAATGCAGTCCCTGTGCCTTGCACCCCCACAAAAACCCCAAATCTTTTAAGTCATGAGGTTTTTTCAATTTTCTTTATCTTGTTTTAGTCTTTGGTCATTGACACTGACAGTACTGAAACACAAGGAATTGTATCTTTGCTTAGTGCTTTTGCTTTCCAAATTGCTACAGTCTGGAGGAAGATGAGCTTTCAGAAAGATGTCTCTGTGCTGTGATGTGCTGCCTTGGTCTCCCTTTCTGTTTCTGGGGAAAGTGACCATGTTACAGACCCTTGTAGCCAGCCATGGGGTTTTCCTGGTTTTCTGAGGCTGCCCCTTGATGACCACTCTGATTTTGCCTTGCCCTAGGGTTCAATGCAGCCTGTTATTTCAATGTCTTCTTTGTCCAGACTGTTGAGTTGGGAGATAAGAGATGCAGAGTTTCTGCCCAGTGGTCCTCACAGCTTCTCTTTTCCATCACCTTCGTCTCCTTTCTGGCAGGTTCAGCTACTCAGAAATGCCATTGCCATAGTTAGTCCTGGCTTGAGGCAGGAGCTGGAACAAATGGTCTCTCCCTTTTCTTCAGTCTGAACTATTATTCTTCCTACTTAGGTTTCGTGGTTGGGGTGCTGGGCTATCCCCTGCAGTGGAGAGCTGAATTTAGAGTAAGCACTGTATGATGGTCCTCCCTGCCTCTGGATCCACCAGCATCCAGTGCAGTGCTGGTGATTCAGTGCCAGGAACGTGCTTTCCTCCACGTCTTAAAGGCCCCTTCTTAAAGGCCATAAGGCTGCTTGAGGCTTCAGGTCTGATTCTCACCAACCAACTGTAGCATCAGGCTGTTGGCAGTGCACAAAGCAGGGTGGTTCTTGCTTCAACAAGTGTTCCAGTGGAGCCAGGTGAGGGCTGTGCAGAGTTACAGGCTGCTGCTAAGGCTGCTGGCTCTGGCTGCTAGCAGCACCTCTAGCAAGCCTCTCCTCAGAAACAAGGAGACCAAACCCAGCCAGGCTGGAGTCTAAGGCAGCATGGTGGAAAAAGCTGTTTTCAAATTCAGCTCATTAAATTCCCAGCACACATGTACGCTCCAGCACAGCTGGGCTTAACAAAACCATAAATTTAGACCATCTGATATCTGGCCATAAAAAATGATCAGTTGATGACTGACTGAATTATTTTGCTCTTTCATCCTATCTAGACTCTGATCTACATTAACTAAACCAGTCAGTGCAACTTTTCTAAATTGATTTTAAATTGACCTAATTAAAGCATTAAGAGTACATAATGGAGAGGTACTTAACCCAATTTAACCCTTCCTTAAATCAATTACACTAAAATTCAGTAATTTGCAGACAGAAGCTAAAACAATTTAAGAAAGAGTTGGGACAGGTTAAGAACCCTTGTAGTGCAAGTACACTGCAGACCTCAGAGGAATGGGGAACATGTTGGTGCAAACTACCCATGGCTATAGCTGCAAATATCATCTGAACTTCCCACCTGAGTTAGTCCAGATTCAGCTCACCCCATTTCTTCTGCTGCTCTTTTTTTACAATTAAAGTGGTCTTTAGCACTTTAATGAAGGGCTTGCTTTTCTCTTCTGCCTGAAAAGAGAGAAGGAGTGAAGGTATGTCAACTTTTTTATCATTTTAAGCAATGCTGCTATCTCTGACTAGTAATTGGTGTTTTTAAAGATAATCAGTAAAGTCAAAATTATCATTACGTGGCAGTGAGTGGGCTGGGAGTGCCCTCCAAACCACCAAGACGTCATTAATTAGGGTTTAATAAGTGCATTTGCTGAAGGAGGCATCTGAGTTAGAGAAGATTAGGTTGAAGGGATTGGGAAATCCTTCTTGTGTTGCTCTACCCCTCTGGAAGTGGCAACTTTGTCACTCATCGCCTTCTCGTTCCTTTGATGAACTGCATTCTTCTCCAACTGGTCCATAAAGGCACCACCTCCAGTTCCCTCCTGGCCTCTTTCTAGCCAAGTATCAACTCTCTCTTTCTCAAATCAGGAAACTAAACATAAACCCAAATGAGAGGGAGAAGTAGAAAAGCAAGCAAGAATTTACTAAGAAGCCAAGCATGTGGAGATAAAGCCTCAGGAGAAATAGAAGCAGGTAATGAGTGAGGAGGAGATGGGAACAGCCACTGGGCCCCTCCATACAGACACAAACAGACAAGTATCTGCTGTGGCTCTGGGCAGGAAAGCACTTGGGCAGAAACTACAGCCAGCACAAGCCTGCAGACCACGGCGTGGCGATGAACCAGTGGTATGGCAGGCAGAGCATCTCCAGGTGCAGAGAGGAAAACTCATCCTTGTGAAACCACGTGGGAAGAGGTCACCTGGGAGACACCATCAAGGGAGGATAAGAGTCAGCAGAGCCTTTTATAGACCCAGCACTGTTGGGGAGATGAGGGTATGTGTCTGTGCTGTTATTAGAAACAGTGCTAGGTCACCGTGCAGTCATCTGAACAAGGTCCTGCTACAGAGAAAACAGGTTCTGGTAAAGATTTTTTTGTTCGTGAACAAAAGGGACTGATGGGCAAGAAGGTGGCAGTGAGTCACTGCTGCTGCGATAGTCCTGGAAATGCTGCCTGGGGAAAGGAGAATTTAAGGAGCAATGTGGTCTCTGCAAGTCTGGTTACTCAATGCACCTGGCTGACAGCCAAAGTGTGGAAGGAGAAAGTAAACACTCTCTGCTTCACCTACGTGCTGCATCCATTGTACAGTGTGACACACCAAGCAGGCTGAAGGCCAACAGAAGGCACGGGCAGAAAGCTGCTGGAAGCAGGGCCGGGCACGCACGGTGGTCTGAGCAGAGCAGAGCTGGGTGCATTGTGCAGGCTGGGAAGCAGCATGATTAATGTAGGAGACACATGGCAGTCAAACCAGAGGGATGCTGCCAAGCTGTGAGGAGAAAGTAAATCCCATCAGGAAGGTGAGATTTTTTTGTTCCAGTTGTATAATGAAATCTCCTCATACATTTTTCCAGTGCCCGCAGAGACAAAAAGTAGCTGTAGACGAGTCAAAATTGAACATCAGAGAACTGCATGTGACCTACCTGGCAGGTCTGAACAAAGTAAACTCTATCCTTAAAGATAGGGTTTATTTCTGAATTATTTTTATTACCACAGAAGCCACAATAACTATTGGGGAACAACAGTATTTCACAAGGACCACCACTGATGCCTAGGGATGCCATATGCCCTCAAAATGGGGAACAGAGAAGGATCCGGCCATCTGTATGCAGAGCATCAGGTAAGTATAAAGCAATAACATAATTGTTGCTATTAGATGACAAACAGCTCTCCCAGCTAAATCTTGTTGTTTCAAATATTTTTGGCAGTGTAATTTTAAGCAGACAGCCAGAGGAGCAAGGCGCTGGTTTGTCTCAATTTGCTGCAGGATGGCTGGAGAAATGTCACTTAAAGGGACACGTGCAATACCATTTTTAGTGTGTTACTGATGATAAAGGGCCATAAAATTTTTAAGCTTTGATTTTTTTTGTTTCTTAGATGACCTTTGTTTAATGAAAACCAATGACAGATTGACTTCAAAACCAATTGTAGTCATTAGAAGTTAAAAAGAAAATGGAGTTGTTGTTCCCAGGTGCTAAAACAAGACCTATACCAACAGCCATCATCTTTACCCAGCCCTTCTGGGGGGTTATGAAGCTTGTGCTGAGAATTTTTTATAGTCTGAGACTTCTGGGACTTTAATGGAAGTTCTCTTTGTCCCAGCTTCATCCCCAGTGGAGGATGGGATGACACAAGCAATGTCAAACGGTGTCATTTGCTATGACAGGAAGCACCAAGGGTGCTTACATTGAATTAGATTGTACCTTCACCAGACCTTTTATAAGAGTTTCTGCTGTATTAAAACTCCACTTTTTTTGGTAGGGATAAGTAAAGGTGGCTGTTAAGTAAACTGAGCTCTGTCTTCTTACCGCTAATTAAATAGTAGCAATATTGACTGAAAGAAAGCCAAATGCCTTATTTTCCAAGAGAGTTATCCACCTTACTCTTCAAAGCTTTCACCATAAGCAAGAAAAACCTTCCCCAACACAGGGTAAGTGATCAGCAGTATGTAGATATTAATATAATTACTAGAGAATACATTACTTTATCAGCGACATTTATAACTTTAATCTGATTTAAATAGCTGTATTCTATGGCTCTTCTGTGTGGTTTTCAAACTGGTGACTCCCTATGAACTCTGGTTACTTTTTACATTTCTGCTTGCTGTTGCTGCTGTAGAAAAGCTGATGAGTTGACTCACTGCCACACTTATGCACGAGCCATCTGAAACATCATATTTTTCATCTCCAGTTCTGCAGATTCCTGGTCCTGTAATGACTAATTAAATGAGCTTTTTTTTTTTTCCCCCATTTTCTTTTACACTCTAGTCTTTAATACTCTTCAACCTTGCTCAAGGCTTAAGACAAGGTCTGTGTATCTGCTTGCCTGACCTTGTTTATCTGAAATTTGATGCTGGTTTCCCTTGAGGTTTATCTGACTCAGCCTCCACGCCTCCCACAGTGACGTGGATATTTGAGCCAGGTGTTCTGGGCTTCCTTTGGCAGCAGCTGAGAAATAGGCACGTTTACGGTGGGATTGACTCTCCTTCATGTAGCAAGGGCTGCAGCAGGGTGATAGGACCCCTCACTATAATTAGGATCCCCACAATCATATATGTTGCACCCAACATCTAAAATCAAGGGGGACATTTTCAATAAATTTTATAATGTCATTTCATTACTGGCTATGGTAGACATGTTTTTCAACATAACCACAATGAGTGAAGTCTGCTGGGGGACAGCAAATGCTCTGGGAGTGCGTCCCACCAATATTTCACTCAAAATAAGTCACAGAAAGCATCTTTTCATTTAAAGACTGAGCCTGGCCCCTATGGCCACAGTGGTAGTGAATGTCTTTAGTGCTTGCTGTTCATTATGGAACAGAAAATTAGGATAAAAAGCAATTCTGGATTTCCTCTGAAGCCACTTCACCCTTATGCTTGTTAATGAATTGCTTTCTCTCTACTGCTTTTAAACTAGTAAACTTCAGAACAGTAAGTATTTAATGGTGACATAAGTGCACTTCCATTTGGGGAGGGAAATAAACTATAATGATGTCAGGATGTTTATACTAAAATATTTGTGGCTTTTCCTGGTAGGATGCCTCTGTGAAAGAAAACCTCATGCAAACAGAAAAGTTCATACCCCTAATTAAAGCAGTAATAATCTTTACAAGGGATTATAACACCAAAGGCCAGGCTGGCATCCCTGAAGTCCTACTGACAAAGCTTGCTGCCTGCTCCCTTGCTTTCAGCTATGCCAGAAAACCTCCTGAGAAGTGGACTGGAAGCACTTTCAGAGCACGACCGCAGTGTCATTCAGCTCCTCCGGCGCCTGTTGCGCTGCGGTACCGGCACCATCGCAGCGATGCTGCCATGCCTCAGCTCTGCTCCGCTTGAAGCGCTAAACGCCACACTAGGCCTACAAAAGGAATTCTTTATAAAAACTAACTTTAGGGCTAAGAATAGGCTCACCGGTCTCTGATCAGAGGAAAGAAAAAAGTCTATAAAAGGGCATTTTTAGCAACCAGTATCTCTTCCACATTAATATTTCCCACACGTTTTGGAAAGACTTCTCTTTCTGCTACCATTCTCAGCAAACAGATTCCTGGCCAGTTAAAGTCTCAGCTCAAAATAAAAAAGGCTCGTGTTGACCTCGGGTTGCATCCCAGAGAAGGAAATTTCTTGGCTCAGCTCAGATTGCCACGGAAGGAAGCGCTGTGGGCACTGCCGGAGAGATGGGAATTGCTGTTTGGATGGAAGGGATAATGGGCAAAAAGGGCATATAGCAGGGGAGCAGCAATGCTGCTGGAGGGGATGATAGTGCAGCACCGCTGGGGGGAAAGGAAAAGCCAGGCAAAGCCCTGGTGCATCTCTCACACTTGATGCTGTGACGCAGGGCAGGGATGGGCAGCCCTTGGGGTACATTACAAGAGACTCTGTGACAGCCTTCTGTGTCTGCAAGGCAGAGAGCTCACAACAAAGCAAGGCAATGTGAACTGCTGCCACACTGACCTGCTCCAGAGTACATCAGCCTGTCCTAAATATTCCCTGTGTCTCTGTAGAACCGGTGTCCTGTAGTTGTCAGCTCATGGAGATCACATATGCTACTATGCAATGTTAAAATACTAAAAATTATTTTAATGTTAAATAATATTAATATTTAAACATTATTTTAAAATAATATTCAAGAGAGGTGAATGACAGCTTTTTTTTCTGATAACAAACAATGCAAAAACAACAAAATCTGTTTCTGCTTGTGTTTTAAAACACAGCATGCTTCCCACAAATTACTTTGAGGGTTTCTCATTCAGCCCACCCTTGAAAACAAAGACTAAACCTGCAGTATTTTCTCTTGGTCTGGCCACAGAGCTGTATTTGTATTGCTGCTTCACTGAGGCAGCATCTGAATGCCCAGGACATCACAGCCTTTAGCCACGATCTCTCAGAAACAGACCTTGATGCAGAGAGTATTCAAAAACAACACACATTCCAAAGATGCTTTTTTTTTTTTTTTTAAACAGAAATAAAAACAAAAGAGAAACAAAAATAGAAAGAGTAGACAATGCAAATTTAAGTCAAAGTAAAAACATACAAATGGAACATCCAAAGCATGGAGAAGGTCCAAAGGTGCCTCCAAGCAATCCTGCAACTGGGTTTTCAGGTTGCATGCTTTTGCAGGAAGAATTCTTCATAAATCTGTTACAGCATCAAAACCACATAAGTCTGTTTCTCCATCTGAAATGCCACATCTTAAGCAAGTCAATTGGCAGCAGTGGGAAGGGTAAAACTGGCATGTGTTGGCTCAAGGCACTTGGTTTTGAACTGGCGAACAATGCTCCTCTCAGCTTTCAGTGCTGATTTATCCTGGCACAGGCACAACTCTGGCACAAGTTCAGTGTTATTAGTGAGCGAGTGTGATTTAACATTTATACATTTCTAGGAAGAGCAGTTTCATTTCTGCTCTCAGGATAAGATTTCTTCCACACGCAGGAAGTGTTGGTGGGCTTACTGCAGAGTGGAGAGGATGGCAGGTGAGTCCACCCTCCGAAGGAGGATCCTAGACACACTACTGAGCCCCTAACTCTGAATGCACACCTTGCCTACTACCTCTGTATTTTTACGGCAAGACATGGGCACCCACTGGTCCTTGCTGTAACATCTCCCCAGATTTATAGAGAAAAAGTGGAAGGATGTTCTTTTCTCCAGACCTGTTGAACCAAAATAATCTGATTTAACAATGACTTGGAGAGGTCTGTCTAGATAAGTACTGCTCAAAAGCAGATCTGAGCCTGAGAATGGGGGAAAAGAAAGAAATAATGAAGAAGATGGTTTGGATCTGCACAGAAGATGAATCTGGGCATGTGTGATCTTCACATCTGACCATATGATGGCAGACAGGTGGGTCCCAGACCATGCTGTCCTTGGCAAAGGTGGGGGAATGGAGACACTTGCTCAGGCAAGTGTTTGAGAAAATAGACTTAGAAGAGGGATCATTTATGGGATTTCTATGGCTGGTATATGAGAAGTGCCCAGTGCTGCATCAATAACCCCATGCTCTCAGAGCTTGTGTCATTCCCCTCTGGACACCAGAGTGCAGCCTCACATCTTCACAGTATGAACAGGACTGTTCTGATTTGTGCCTCACAGAATCTCCATTTTGCCTGTTCTTTTTCAAGCCTTTTAATTGTTTTGTCCTGCTCTGATGCCTATTATGGCACAGTAAAACTGTGAGCTGTGCAGAGCATGCTTTATTTAATTCCTTATGCAATACAGAGAAGTAAAAGAAACTCTTCAATAACAGATCTTCAGCAGATCACGAAAACCCTACATAAACTCTTGACACGGCCAGGCACTATTTATTCACAACATAACACAGAGCAGGACCCTGTCTGCCTGTGGCACATTGTCAAAATATGCTCTTCACGCTTTCTGCAGCTGAGAAAAGCCTTGATGGGTTCTGGTAATTGCTCTTGCATCTGTCAGGCAATGCTAAATCTGCTTTTTCCTCCTCCTCCTCATTATTCCTTTGGGCTTACAGAAAGCAGAGAAAATGCAACACATGTCAACAGAAACAGACATGTTTGGATGTGTTCAGCTGGTTGGAGGTCAATGGTCACCCTTCAGTGCCTCACATAAGCAAAAATCCCCTTCCTCCCAAAGACACAGACTTTGATCTAAGGACATCTCCGGGGACCTGCCCTGCAGACGTACCTGCAGTTCAGCAGTTGTAGCATTGCTGCTCAGTTATGCATTAAATATGTTATTCCCAGACAGAGTTAACTTAGACCTTACATTAGGTAAAAACACTTTTGAAAGAGCATACACTAATGCAATCAGCAGCTTGCACATCTGCTCAGTTTTCCAGATCCTACCACTGCCTGAAAAGAAGCCCTTCCAGCCCTGAAGCAGAGCTAATAAAGCACTTTCCTCTTCTACAACAGCTTTACGTCCACATCAGCGTGACAGTGTTTGTGCAGGGCAGCTGTAGCCTCAGTGCAGTTCTCTGTTTTATCTATTCACTGTCTGTGGCAGCTCAGCCATACTCACAGCAAGCTGCCATTCTGCTCCTCACACTAAGGAAGGATCTTTTGCCTCTGACTCATCTGGAACACAGCTCAGGCAGCAGCAGTGCTCTTGGAGGCTGCCAAGAGGAAGGGGCAGGAGGTTTCCTTCAATCACAGCCTCATTAGACTCCTCCTTTTCACCATTCCAATCACTGCTGATCTGGTTTACCTCAAGCAAATCTGTGGGAAGATTAGAGTGATGGTTTTCGCACCAGCGCTTCTCAGCCGTTCACAGCAGGCTGAGTCAGTGAAGACACTGGTTCTGCCTCGCTGGTTCTGCCCTCTCTTGGTACCTCAGATTGGCTGTGGTTTGCGTGTCTGAGCATGGGCACGAATGAACATGCTTGCCACGACTTAGCTGCAAGATACTAACCTGTGACATTTAAATGTACACAGGAAAGGATGGAGGTGAAAGTAAGGGATTGCTTGAAAGATATGACTGCAGCCCTCCTGTGAGGAGGACATTGAAAAGACGGAGGTTCCTCTTGGGGTCCATGGTGGGAGGATGAAGAAACAATGGGCATCAGTTGAAACACAAGAGGTTCTGATCAGATATAAGTAAATGCTTTTTTACTGTGACAACAGTCAAGCAGTGGGGCAGCTTGACCACGGAGGTTGCGCAAACTCCATCCTGGGATTTTCGAGCCCCGGCTGGATAAGATCTTGAGTAACTTGGTCTGACCTCAGAGCCCAACCCTGCTTTAAGGAGATTGGAGAAGAGACCTCCTGATATCCATTCTAAGCCAAATTACCATATGTTTCTAATGTGTCATTTCTCTGCAGAGTAGCTTATCTACAAAATGGTAGACAACATGCCTTGAAAGTTTACTTAACTGATAAAGAATGGCACAAAACACAGTGTGGTCTGTGGTGTGTACATACTTCCAATTCAACAATCCTTCTTTTAGGACTTTTTTCAGGTCCCTACTCCATATATACCAAAGATTACAGAGGATGTACTAAGCAAACAGGGTAATCAAAACCACAGTGTTGAAATTTAAACCAGCAGGAGATAAGTGCTTACACTCTACTCTAAAGAAATCTACTAATTTGCCTAAACCAAATTCAGGAACAAACTGACGAACTCTATCAGTGATTTTTATTGCATTTTAAAGACAACTGCTACAGAAACTGTACAGGAATTAGTAATGTTCTAGAACAAGAAAGCTGAAATTCTCTTAAATACAAAAGAAAGCTTACTGAACAAATCTACAGACTGTTCCTTTTACTTGATGTTTTAGACTGATTCAGTTTTCAATTTTAATGTGGACATTTCCAGGAAGGACTGGGGCAAGGGAGAAGGAAGGAGAAGAAAGAAGCTAGAAAAGTCTTTTTGCTCAGGCTGCTATGATTGTATTTAATATTTCTGGAAGTGGTAGGCCACAGATAGTTTTGTGGCCATGGTACACTCCCCGGCCAGCTAAGCCACAGAGAAGGAGCTGTGACAACCTCCCAAAGCTGTCACAATGGGCTGGATGCTTCTCTCCTCACAGACTGCTTCACTCCATGTGCTCCTCTCCTAGATTTCTTAGAAAAACTCTCAGATTTCTACAGTATCATAAAACAATTTAAGGTTATACTTGCTCTCTGTTACTAATGCTTTGTGGCAGTAGGTAATTGCTTAATTGAGCATTTAGAAAAGCATTAATATATTTTTCTCTGCAAATGCATTATTAATATATACATTACAATCTCTGCTGTTAAGGCTTTGTACAATTATTAATAGACTTAAAACACTGAACTGCATGAAAATATTTTCTGCTAGGAAAAAGAAGCTCAAATGGACACAAATCATACCTGGTCTACCATCATTATAAATTAAGTATTTGTATTGATACTTCTACACTCCAACAGTCCTAAGCCTGTCTGCATCAGTTGAAATGGGAAGTATGAATATTTCTATTCTGTTTCATGTTAATTCACAAAGCCAACTTAGATGGTTGAAGAATAACAAACTGCTTTGCCCCACCCCTTTAGACCACTGACTTCTCCACCGTACAATTTATTGTTTTTCTCCAGAGCAGCACACTACCTATAACATCACTCCTTCCATGTAGGTTGTATTTAGGATTGTGCTGACAACTTGTATTCTCCCAGAAATGAGAAAGGTACTGCACCTACAAGTGATAATTTGTTTTTAATGCTTCTGGGAAGAACACATTAAAGATTTTGATGAAATTTATTTTTCTCAAAACAGCAGGCAATGCCAAAAATCCATGTGGGCTTAAATATAGTACTAAAAGCAGTGAATACAGTGAAAGGCAAAACAAAAAGGCAGTGCAAAACCCTTATGCAGTTACTTAATGACCAGAAATAGCTTGGGGAGATTATAACAGCTGGATGATCTGGGGTTGGGAGGTAAAAATAATCCTAAATCTATAAAAACTGATATTGGGTTGGCTGAAAGCTCCACCCAGCCTTGCAGTTTCAGACAGAGGTGGATAAGATGTCAGTAGGAAGACAGAAAGAACTGGGAAAACACGTTCTGTACTTCCCCAAAATGTCTTTCCAGCTCCAGCAACTTACAAGTCAAGAACTTGCTGAGTTAGATCAAGAGTCTTTGATGATTTTCCAGTTGCTTTTTAAGCCCATGCAAAGTTTTGGTACCCACTATATCCTGAAGCAAAGACTTCTGGCTTAACTATAGACCAAATGAAGCACTGTATCCTCTTGCTTGTTCAGTGCCTTCCAAGTTCTCCTTTCATTTGCTGTAACACAGTTCTTGTGTCAGTGAACAGTCTGGATTCCTGGTTCCTATTTGGATCTCTGAAGATTTTACATAGACTTTGATTTTATCTCCCCTTCCCTGCAGACTGAAGAAACTCAGCTGAGTCAACCGTGATCCCTTTCAAAGCCCTCCTACTTTTTCCGATAATTTTATTGATTTTTATTTAATCTATTCCAGTTCTACCATACTATTTTTGAACTAGAACTGCACAGGCAATTAAAGATGCAGGTGCAAACAGGAATTGATACAATGGCACTTCTAATCTCAATTTCTCTCTTCATAAATTTTAACAATAATCTTAACAGTACTCAATTTCCATTTTAATCACTGCTGAGCCCTAGGCTGATGCTCTCACGGAACCACCTTTCACAACCTCAAGGCCTTATTTCTCTCTGGTAAAAATCAACTCAAAGTTCCTCAGTATATATGTGAAATTCAGGATTTATTTTTTTTTTTTCATATGTCAGCCTTTCATATTTATCAGATTTAATTTAATCTGCTATTTTGCCACCGACTCTATTAGTAACATTGTCATTCAGTTTTTCTCAGCCCTACCCTGAATAGCTCATTATCAGCAACACATTTTGTAAATCACTATTGACCTCCATTTCTATCAGTCATTTGTCCAAGTTTCATATCCATTAGCAGCCTTGTTTTTTACCTCCTTTGGAGAGGGATCTTACTGATTGCTTTTGGAAACCATCATAGACAGTTAATTGAATCTTTGTGGTCCATGAGCTTGTTGACTTCTTCAAAGAAAGCTTTCCTGAGACACTAACTTGCTTTAAAAAAGCCATAATGACTTTCCCTAATGTGTCATCTATGTGGCCACTAAGTTTTTTCTGTTCTTCAGCATAATTTCTACTTATGGGTCTGTCAAGGAGATTTGGTTTCCAGGTCTAAAGTCTTCTTCAAAATCCTTTAAAAAATCTGGTGTCACACGAGCAACTCTCCAGACCCCTCTGATGCCAAGGTAACTTTAAGTGAGAAGTCAGAGACAGCAGTTAGTACCTGAACCACTTTGTCTTTGAGCTGCTTGACAACTCGTGGTTGAACACCATCTGGTCTCCACAGCTGGCTGCTGCTCACTTGTTAATGTGTTCCTTCATCTTTTATACTTGCACTGTAATCGAAGACATGTTTTCCTAATTATTCCCCTTAAAGAAGCTTCCCATTATTGGAGTTTATCCATGCTCATCTATCCCATTCACAAATGCAAATATAAATTCAGCTTTTCTTTCATGGTTGTATCTTCTCCAGATGTTTCTTCTGTATATGAAACAATCTATTTGCCTTACAGAACTGTCAAACTCCAGCAGGCTCCTTATTTGTTCTAGAAAGACTTGCTCTTATTTCTTACAATTTTTGCAAGCTGACCCTGAAACTTCCTTCTGTATCCTTCTCACAATTTTGTACTTAACCCATCAGAGGTTACTTTATTTTACCCCCTTTTAATGAAACTGTACCTTGTTTTATATTGCTCCTCTGCTTTTTGAAAAGAAAGCAGAATACTACTGATTTTCTTTGTCATGGTGCTACAAGGGCATTGAAATCAAGGATGCCACGGTTCCTGCTACAGTGTGGGTCTTTGTCAATAATATTATGACACTCTTTAGGACCAGGGATTTCTTCTCTTCTGGCTTCCCAACAAACAGTCACGGGTACTTTCTAAAATGTTAGCTCCAGCCTTACCCCCTCCTGTGACATTTATCCAACTTAATTTGAGTTACTGAAGTCACTTATGATTGCGTTTTCTGCCTCTCAGGCACTGATCTCCCTACCTTGTTAGCTGGACTGGTGATGCACTCCTAGTACTCCTAGTACTGCATTTTACCTATTTATTTCTGGGACTTCAATCCACTGAGACCTTATCCTATTTATTGACAGAATTAACAGCTAACTGGAGAATCCTCTAAGCTTTCTTTAAAATACAGCATCACTCATCCACCGTCATGCTTCTTCCTGCCTCAAAAATACGACACATATCAAAACTGATTGTTCACTTTTCCTATCAGCTTTCAGAACATGAACATAGTACATCTTTGATGCATCTTTGCTGCAGCTGCTTGCAAAGCCTGGTTGTCTCCTGGCCAAAGCCCAATGTGACAGGCCCTGTGACACCCTTGTGCGTGCCTGGCTGTACAGTCAGGGTCTTTATTTACATCTGGCTTCTTCTGAGAGTCCAAACTAATGAACAGTTGCTTGCAATTTTGGAGGAGGACTAAAGATAATACCTAATCCTCAATTGCGCCAACAGCTGAAATTACAGAGCAGGGAATATTTTGTTTCTGATTTGTATATGTTTTCTCTTGAATCATACCAAAAGTGATCAAGGATCTGCCCTGACTACAACTCAAACCATCAAAGATCCAACTGAACAGAGAAGCGATATCTCATCCACTGTAGAAAACAAGAGGTGTAGTTTAACAGGAACTGTGAAGAAACGACTATTATAAGGATAGAAAATACATCTGTGTTTATCTTGTATAAAATCTGAAAGCCTCTAAACTATCCTGCTTCAGGACGTGCGTTCATCTGTCCCTTACAGTGAGGGAACATTTATACACCGGTCAGAAATGGGTGGTTGTTTGCAGGTCTTGTGCAGCAGTTCTTCACACTGAACCATATCACTCCTTTTTAATTGAAAATGGCACCTCAGAGACAGTTTTACCCCACCTTCTTTAAGGGCAAGCTTTTCCCCTGTCTCTCCTGACAGGGCCTCTGCAGTGTGTTATGCACTGTACTACCAGCACTAATAATTAGCATCTGCTGTGCCTGGAATTGCCGGTTGTTTTGCATCAATCATCTAGGTTAGGGAACAACTTGCAGATACCATAGCAATAAGTCAGATATTAAAAAAAAAAAAAAAAAGAAATTCCTAGCATCACACAGACTGTAATGACTTAATCAATTTTCTTGCTTCATCAGCTTTCCCTCATCCGGTGCCCAGGCTTCCTCGCTCTGCTCCAGTGGTTTTGCAGCTCTTTATTTGGTGGTGCAACTTGTGACTTCTAAGGCCATGGTCAGATGGGTTTGCAAGGTCGTTTCCCCTCCCTTGCAAGTCAAGCAGCCGCTTACACGAATCTACAAGTAAATCAGACTTTTTTCTTTTTTTAACACATTCTGTGGCGCGTCGGATCACAAAAAAGATGGTTCCCTAAAACAGCTGCGGAGAGGCCTGAAAGCCCTCAGGCACCGAAGCTCCTGGGAGTATAAGGCACAATAAAAACAGCTAAACGCTGTAACTTGAGGTGATCGACCTCGCTTTTCACAGAGGGCGACTGAAGGCACCGGCAGCGAGATGAGGCGGCGGGCGCAGGTCTCTCGGTTGTGAGGCTGTGCGCGAGTGTGGGAAAATCCCCAAACCCACGATTTACTGCGGTCAAAAAAAGTGAGGAAAGCGCTGATCTCTAACACCGCCACCGCACAGAAGCTGTGGACCGGAGCGGCCCCCGCGCACCCCCTCAGCGCCGCCGCCGCGGCCGCCCCTCAGCGCCGCCGCCGCNCGCACCGCACCGCGGGCACCGCGGGCACCGCAGCGGGGCCAGCGCCGGCCGAGGCCGATGCGGCAGCGCGGGGCCTGCGCGCTTGGGCTGGAGCGGTCTGCAGGATGTGCCCCATCGCCAGCGCCGGAGCTTCCAGGTCTCTCCCTCCCTTCCAGGCAGGGAACTGCGGGGATGGGGAGGTGGGGGCTGCGAGTTCTGGAGGAGATGGGCGGTGGAAGTCGTGTTTGCCTTGGGCTGGAGGGAGAGGATGTCTTAGCTGCGGCTGTCTTGGGTTGTTCCTCTGGAATAAAATTTATAGGTTTCTGCCTCTCTGCGGGTTCCGATAGGCGTTTTGTGAGGGAGTCTGTCTTTTCATGCTTGGAGTGATGTGAATGCAAACCAGATACGGCTTCTGCTGTTACTGCCAAAACCTTTCTGTTTGCTTCAGCACTGCTCACTAAAAAGAGTTTCCTTTCTTTTTTTTTTTCCCCTTTGTGCTGAGATTTGTTTTATTTTTTTTTTTTCTGTTTCAGTAGGTAAGATCAAAATATAAGGCTGCTGGAGGAGGGGTGTTTATTTTGCAACCCTCTTTAGTTAGGGAAATGATTAGGAAATGTTCTTGAAATTACTGGATGTAAACAGCTCTGCGGTGGAAAATGACTGGCTTTGTCTCACACTGGGGAAAAGGGTAGATAAAGATGTATATTCATTACTTCTCTAAAGAAAACTCGTTGAGAGAAGTGCGCTTTTATGCTTCTGAAGTAGATACATGTTTTTAAAACTGCAGCTTACAATGGGACTGTGCAGATTCAGTTTAGAGGGGGTGTTTTCCATGCAGACTGTTATTTCATCTGTTACGCTGCGGTGAGGTTACTGTCTCCCTTTTGGATCATGCAGCAGGAAGCCTTGAGCTATCTCCCAAGCTCTCTGCTAGCCAAACTCGGAATTTCTTTTAAGAGTGCAGCTGGAGAAAGTGCATGGAAGCATTTTAGTGTATTATCTGCTTCCGTGAGGCTGATGAGAAATGAGCTCATCCCTCCTCTGGTTTCCTGCAACTTTTTGAGTTTTTGCATCCTTCCTTCCCTAGAGTTTCAGTAGGTTGGCCAAATGATTGACAGGCAGTTATGGGCAGGATGTAGAAAGACAAAGTGTGGTAGCAGAAACTTCCTTCTACTGAGGACAATGGGCTAAAAATGTTCAATTTAGTTTGCTTTGCATACTCAGATGCGAAACATGCCAAGATGGCTGCAGAATTGGAGCATTTGGTGGGCAGGTTGTTTAGATTAAGAGACCCTGGAAGACTTTAGTAGTTCCTGAGTTATAATATAGGTTAAATAACTGAAAAAAACGCAGACAATGATTCAAACTTGTCATGGTGTAATTTTCAAATTATGTACGAGTCTGAGTGAAACTTGCTCTAACAAAACAGGTTAAAGCATACCCAGCAGGCACATCCAATCCTTCAAACCACACAACTGTAACTGGACATAGGACTTGAGGATCATGGAGGAGTCTTCCCTGTCACAAGCAGCTCTCACTGATAATGTCATTCATAAATTATTAAAGACTTCCTTAAATTTTATGTAGTCTGTTATTTTCCATTACTCCCATGGGAATGCTATTGCTTTGCTGCTCAGGAACCTTTTGCCCGTAGTCCCTCTTTGTTTATCTCCATTTTTTCCTGTGTGCTAACATTGTGCTGTTGTTTGAAAGGTTTGGCTTTGGTATTTACATGTTTGGTGTATCTAAGGATAAACTCAATTCTTGTTTTGCAAAGCTGGATAATCTGAGCTCTCTGCTCTCCTTGGGAGAGGCTCTTCCTTTACCCATCCCATCAGCATTCTCTGCAGCCTGTTAGGTCCTGAAGCCTTAGGTTCAGAACTTAAGCATTACAATTGTTTACAACAATATTTTTTGCTGTATTGTGATGTTATTTTTTCTTTTCTTTATGGGGGGCTTTTGACATCTCTCTTGCTTCTGTAGGCTCAAGTGTGACTTTACCACGATGTCTTGGAACGTTAGATGACAGTGTGGTAAAAATGCTGCTGTACTATTAACCTTGTTCCATAATTACCAGTTGTTCAGTGCTATTCTGCTGCATAATTCAGATGTCATATGAAACATCTTGGCTGTGTAAATCTGCTGTTTCCTTAGCCCAGTAAAGATTAATGCTGTGCCCTGCCTTTTCGGACCATTTCTTTTAGGGAAGATTTTTTCCTCAAACTTCCCATGTAAGGGGAAAGACCTAATTTGATTTGGCTTCCTTTTAGGGGCTCAGAAATCTCTTCCACTTGTGCTAGATGAGCTTGCCCAGCTGGTGATGGGTGATGTCCTGGTGCACTGTGCTTTCTTCCTCCTTTCCTGGCTGGTGTGGCTGTTCCTCTGAGTGGTGCAGTGCGTCCTCAAGTGTGGATCTGTGGGCCTAGGCAGGAGGATGAGAAAGGGGAGGTTTGCAAAGGGAGGATCTGGAGTAGCAGCTGCCTGCTGCTGCAGTTCATTCACTGCATGTTTGTGGTCTTCAGCAGATGCTGAGGGGTGGCTGACATCAGGTTCTGAACATTCGGAGCAGGCAGGCCACTGTTTCTTACACAAATAGCATGGAAAGGAAAACTGGGATTTGCTCCCAAAGGAAAAAGGACAAGAGGGTCTAAAAGCTTCCCTTGTAAGAAATAAACTTAACTTTTTAATAGCACACTGTTCACAACAGCAGTACTTTAAGTTACGCATTTCTTCCTGCTTGACTGGGACATTGACTTTCTGTGGCTCATTTGTGAATCAGAAAAATTCCATATTCAGATGCTGCTTTTGTCTGTCACAGAGCATCAGCAGCCCACTTAAGTGTTGAATCACATCTGTTGACGTTTTTTGTGTTTGTTTTATGTTTTTTTGCTGTTACTTACTTGAGAGCACCTGAAAGCGGTTTCACAGAAAAGCCTGCAAAGCTTGAGCTTGCAAAGCTCTAGACTTGAGACTAGAGAAGAGAGTGCTAATGCAGGTGTGAAATTAAAAGAATATCCCTGTTTTGAACGTTGAACTGTCATTTAGAACCTCAGTAAGAGTTCTTTTCCTATAATATTATTTTAGCAGGCACTGTTAATGTCCAAAAAGCTTCCTGTGAATGATGCTGAGAGTAAGTGATGGTGTCACACTGTGAGTATCTCTAGTTAAGCTGATGATTAGACCTTATTTGAGCTGAAACCGTTTCTTTTGATGTTTTGTCTGGATGACCCAGGGTTAACAGCAGTTGTAGCCTATGTGTATCCTTCCTAAAGGGAAAGAGTGCTCAAGTAGACACAATTATGTAGGCTTGTTAATGATTTTATGAATTTGTGGTTGATGTTGCAAAGAGGATGTAGGAGTGACCCATTAGACAATGGAAGAAAACACAATTAGAAGAAAACACAAGTAGAGTGTCACAAGGCAAGGATAGAAAAATCATGATGCCTCTAGAACACTAATGTTGCTTGGTGGTATTGCTGGCTCCAGGAAGAATAATTTTCACCTGTCATCCTGTTGGTGCCTTTGAGAGTTTCTGTCAACTGCTCTGAAATTCTCCTTTGCTCCTTGTTTCACTTTTTACCAATTGTGTCCACACAAATAGGATTCAGTAATAAGCTCTCATTTTCTGAGGAGATGGATCTTGACTAAATGGACTGCAGATCATACAGACAGCATTGTTTTAGATTTTTGTCTGATAAGAAAACCTTTCCGGCCAAAGTTCCTTTTGTAAGATGTGTTATGCACTAATGTAACCAATATCCTGTTGTGTTTATAGCCATATTATAGGCTAAATTTTTTCTGCCATTACAGATGCATTTTTCAATTAACCGAAAAAACTGACTCTGTTCATTAAAACAGATGTCAAATGCTTTTTTCATTCGATAGTAATAGACACCAAGCAGATAATACTCAAAGAAAGTTTCTCAAGTGTCTAAATATGTTAAAATGCCAAATTTACTGTGCGATTTATATAGTGGTAGATGAATAAATAATTTGTAGAAGTCTCTAATTTTTAAATTTAGCCTCATGTTTTTCTTCTGGTGAGATGTCAGTCCCTAATCTGCAACAGCTCCCTGGATGCTGTCTCATTATGTCTTGTGATAGGAAGTGGTAGGATAGTGATCAGGAAATTATTTGAAGATAAGCATCCAAGAGTGAATATGTTGCTACAAATCATAACAAAAAAATCTCTCATGCTTTAGCATGTTCCTAGTAAGTCTCCCTCAGATCATTAATATCATTGGAATTTTTCCTCATGCTTGTGGTTTTAAAGGATTTTTGTCATGTATCATTGAACAAAAATCCTTTAAGAAGGTATTTCAACATACATTGTGTCATAGAAGGAGATTTTCCAATCAGACACATTTGCTTTGAGGTAACTTGTCTGTTGTTCTTCTTTTGCCACTTTTCCTGAGTATTTTTGTCGACATGGACAAATGGGGTTATCCAGATGAAAGGCTTTTTACTTTCCTTGTATAGATTTTAAATCCAATTTCAACATCTGGGAAGGTTTTTAGCTTTCCTGATCTGTTAAACCTGTATTTAAAATTCAGCTGAAAAATTTGGATTCACTTCTGCAAAAGTAATCGGAAAATTATCCTCATGAAGTCCATCAAGGTCCTGCATCTGTGTGAGTGCACAGGCTGAGCAGAGAATGGATTGAGATTAGCCCTGAGGAGAAGGACTTGGGGGTGCTGGTGGATGAGAGGCTGGACATGACCTGGTCTTTTGACAAGGGCACAGAGTGACATGGCAGATGGGAATGACTTCAAACTGACAGAGGGCAGGTTTATACTGGATATTAGGAAGAAATATTAGCACTGTGAGGGTGGTGAGGCCCTGGCACAGGTTGCCCAGAGAAGCTGTGGCTGCCCCATCCCTGGAAGTTCTCAAGGCCAGGTTGGATGGGGCTACTTGGAATAGTAGAAGGTGTCCCTGCCCATGGCAGGGGGATGGAACTGGATGATCCTGTGATTCCATGAAAGCCAGGCAGTCCTTTACTACACTGCAGTTTCTGGAGTGCCTCTTGCTAGAGGATGTTCATATATTTTCCAGATTTATTGTTTTGTAATAACAAATTCTTCATGTCACAAGAGAATATGTTTCCAAATTGTTTTTGTATTAAGAAATACTCTGTGTTTTGGATGGATAAAAATACCTCAGGTTGCAGATGTAAGGCAGCAGTTTGACTGTACAACACTTGTAGCTGTGGAGTCCTTTGTGTACAGTACACAGCTAACTCTTCTTAGCTTCAGCATTTTTTTCTTTGCATTAACATTTTCCCCCCTAATTGTTATTGTGATGAGGCTTGATTCACTGTTGGTTTAAGAAGATTTGTCTATCATGTTTTATATAAATAGATAAAGGTTATTTGCAAAATTTATTTTTTATGGTTTATTGTTTCCAGTGAAGAGATGATGATGTTTGAAAGCATGGGAAGGATCTGAAGCTATCATGCTTTGATAAGGAGACTTGGGAGAGGGAAACTCACAAGTAGGGGCATCTTGGGGGATTTGTGGGCCTCCTGTGCCACAGTAGGTAAGCTGGTAAGAGACAGTGTTTACTAACATCAGTTATTTTGTTCTTTCCAATATTAGAATTAATGATCAGCAGTTGTATTCATTGAAAAAAATCCTAGTACTTAAAAATTCCCTGAATCAGGACTGGTTTGCCCATTAAAGAAATGAACAGATTGTGGGACGGATGTAGGAAGGAATTGGGAGAATTTTATACTGATTTTTGAACCAGTTTTGTAATGATGGTCTTAAAGCAGAACAGGAGATGAGGAATTTTAAATTTTTCATACTCTTAGGTATCATCTGAGAGGCTCTGCTTAGTGACTGGCTTTGAAGCATAAACCAGAAAAGCTACCACCTAATTAGTCATTCCTTTCATTCCCTTTTTTAATGTCTCAGCCCTTACGTTTTGATTGCTGTGGATTTCAGTCCTGCAGAAGCAAACAAAATCAATCCTAACTGTAAATGTCATCAAACTGTTTTTCATGTTTTGACATAAATTAATAACATTCTCTTAAAATATTGTATCAATTTTGAAAACCTTAATGAAAATTAGTAACTTGTCTGTTTGGTCCATAATGAGGATAGATTGAAATGTGTAATCTTTCCATGGGCCCAACTCTTGCAAGTAGTCACATACATTAATGTTGTAGTTGCCAGTTTTTTGCCATCTGTTTTCTCCGAATGTGTCCAATACCAATGTGTAGTCGGTTTAAGGTTTCTTAATTATTCTCTTCTAACTTCTTGCATAAAATTTGCAGTATATCTGTGGGATTTTTTTTTTTGTTTAAAAGCCACAGAACAGGAAATTCATACAGAATTCATTACTGAATAATGACCACATCTCAATAAAGAGTGCCTTGCTTGAGTTTCTTGTGTGAAAACACTTTCTCTGCTTTTCAGCTTTGCCTTTCTCTTTTGAAACAAATGTTGCTCAAAACCAAGTAGCTTTTGTTTTATCCTTTACTGATTTTGGAAATATATTCAAGTAATTTTTGTGTATCTCATTTAGGGGAAGAGGCATGAAGTGAGCAGGTGGGTTTTGGGTATTTTTGCATTAGTTTTAGCTTCTGATTCCATGCCTGCTGGAAGGGAGCCCCATCATTCATGATTTGTAATTCCTTTACATAAGTGTGACTTTTGGGTTTCATTTTCTGGGGGGCTTTGACCTGCAAGCTTCTTGATCTTGTTACATGAACTTCAGAGGCTGCTTTGTGCAGCAAGACCTTGCTATTGACTGCCTTGTAAAGATTTCCACTGCTTCTGGTGTTACTGTGAGAGGGGAAAGTTTAAGCAGGAGCACGGCCTGCGTGGGGCTGTGGTTTTGGGGGCTTCATGGGAGCGTGGTGAGGATGCAGGTGTGTGCATCATCTTGCAACTCAGGTGCAGGCTGTCTGCTCCTGTCTCTGTGCCTGCTGAGAGACCTTTGCTTTGTCTTTGGGTAAATCCAGGTGCTGAACACAACCAAGTGCATTTTCCAGGGTGTGGCAGTGGTCATGTACAACTTGATACATGCTGCTTTTTAGCTTTTAGCATTCCCACATGAAAAGACTTCCTGAAGCCTTAAATGAATTGTTTCTGAAATACTCCAAGTGTGGAAATGTTGAATAACAATGAGACAAAGTAAAATCATAGTGAAAAGAATAATGCCACAAAAAGCTTTGGAGAATGTTGTATTAATGGACAATTTAGCCTTAGTAGCTAGCAGCTTTGCACAGATCACTTAAGTTCAGTAGATGAAACAAATTTAAATCCCCCGAGTTCTCACTAATTACACCACAATGAGTAACTATAGAAACGTCAGTGCAAAATGTGATTATACTACCGCAGTACTACTGAGCTGTGTTTTGTATACAAATTGAGACATTTGCATTTATGGCTCTCAAAACAACTGTAGCAGGGCCCATTCCCGAAAGAATGTAATGGTGTTTGTATGCAACATCTCTTCGGTCCCCCCTGGGATTTTGACTGGTCTGGTTCTCTCTGCAAACTCTGAGATTACTTTTTTTTTTTTTTT
>WAAG01093252.1:42936-90290 GCA_013390105.1 Tichodroma muraria
TTTTTAAATTCAGGAAGACTGTGGGAAAGGTACACTCTAAGGTGCTTGTTACTGCCACCTTGCTCTTTTGGGCACTCTTAGACCATTCCAGCCAGTGGCAGGGCTCATTGACTTGAGTAAGAGTGCAGGATCCAACCTTGATAATTAAAAAAAAATGCTGTGCTGGACAGATGCATTTTGACTTATTGTTGGTCTATATGTATATTGACTAATTTGAGAAAGGAATCATCTGTCATGATGATAACTGACAGAAGTCAAACTGAAGTAAACGGTTGCAAAGGAAATGAAAACTGACATTATTTCACGTACTTGTTTATATAACAAAAAAAAAAAAATCATTGTGCATACTAAGAGTTGGACTTGAAAAGGATGTGTTGAGATGATTAATTAAATTCTCTGTTTCATTGTTTCATTTTGCACATCCAGGATGAGTGAAGTGGGGAACAACTGGAATTTATTTTGCTCAGAGGCAGGGATCACTTTCTGATAGTACTAGCTTATTGCAGCTAGCTTTGCATTCCTAGCTCTTGCATTCCTGTTTGGTTCCCTTCTGTTCTTCATCACCATCCACTTCTTCAGTTCCTTCTCTGTCTTTGAGATCTCTTGCAGCCTGGTACCAAGTTTGACTGATTCTTTTGTGCAAAATCCATTCTAACCTAGGTTCCTATGGACTGTGATCAAGTTACCTCTTTATGTTTACCCAAGAGAGAATTACTACCTGCATTGTTCTCTAGTGAAAATAGTGAAGCTTGTTTCCTGTTTTCTCATTTTTAAAAAAGTCCCAGTTTATGCTTTTCCCCAGCTGCGTTTGTGGAGATCTGTGGGGCTGACAGATGTAATTGCTGCCTTGTTTTGTGCTGTAGCAGCTTTCAGTGGCCACATCCCTGCCGTGAGCCATTGGTGTTGGTGAGTGATCCCGTCCCTTTCCCAACCAGTGCTGAGTGCCTCTTGTTGGTGCTGGTGTGAAGCAGTCTCCTCTGAGGAGGCCTGATGGAATGTCCTCTCTGTTCTACGTGGGGCGGTCCTGGAGCTTCCACGCGCATGGTCTGGAGGCTGTGTTCACGCTCTGCAGCCTCCTCTGATCACAGCCTCTATTGCGTGCCGGTGAGATCTTGCTCCGTGAACTGGGGCTGCTCCCTGTGCATCCTGACAGTGTGATCTCTGTGGATACCTGTCACCTCTAAGATGTGTTAGTGTCAAGGTACTGGATGGGAGCTGCTGAGTTGACTTCTCTGTGTAGTGTGGCAGGAAGGATGTGTGTTGCAAAAGGTGATGGTACCAGCCTTGCTGGGTTGGCGCTGAAATCTCAAGGTAGAGCAGTTCAGGTTGGTGATCCATAACTGACTCTGGAATATGGTCCTTGTAACAAATTTTGTGACATCTTTACCCATGTGAACTTGCATGATTTGCTGCTAGTGCTAGCTGAGAGCAGACTGATGTGGATGACTGGGGTGGTGGTGTCAACACTCAGTTTTGCACCCCAGTGCTGGTTTTACTCATTGGTATAGATGCAGCCAGTAAAAATGAGGTGTTGCTCTGAGAAAATGAGGAGCTATTAAGGCTTCATAGGTTCCCTGTGACCTGCTGTTTTGTCCTGTGTCCTGGTGTCCTGACAGGTTGTGCAGTAGATGAGCGCTAGATTTGATTTCCAGTTTAACTGCTAGAATTCTGGTGGATGTCGCCTACACCTTAAATTTCAGTTTACCCTGTTTCAAGACAAACATGATGGTACTTACGTCAGATTTTATAGTGCTTCCAGATCTCAAAGGGGCTGTAACAAAGGCCTGCAGATGGGTGTGACAGCTCAGTCTATGCAATTAGTAAATAGTCAGGTGGGGAATCTGAGGTTCTTAATGATGCCCTAATAACTAAGTTGCTTGTGTTTGAGGTAAGTGGACAAGTTTCCTGCTGGCAAAAACCATTAGGGTTTTCCTGCCTTGCTCTGTTTTGTGGGTTGTGATCATTTGCATGTGATCCTGAAAGTGACTTGACTGTTGCCTGCTCTTCACAGGGCTTCAGATGCTGCTGTTGATCTTTCTCTCTCCTTGTCCCACCCTCACAGTATTTTTTTGGCATTTGACCTTCTACTGCGATTATCAAATTTGTTACTGAGAAATTATTATTGTACAAAGAGACTGACTTTGAGTCAACTTCTGAATTAGATACCCTTGAAATTTCAGTGGTCTGGATTTGATATTTGGAAGGGGTACTTCTGTTTCCTCACCAACTTCATCCTGGTGTTTAAGAACATCAGTTGTTTGCCCAATCAAACAGTGTTTTCAAGTGGCAATACAGGCTGGTTCAAATGGGTCATATCACCATAAACAATAAAAAGAGGTGGAAAAGAGAATGAGGAAGATCTTCCCTTAGTCTTGCTCTTTTTTAGAGGTTCTTGTGACAGAACTCTTGGCAGGAGAACAGAGGAGGTGAACACCTTTGCAGTGGAGAGCAGAGAGGGTCAAGTGCTGAGATCAAAGGAAGGAGCAGGGCTGAAATCCTCCCCTGTGGAGGAGCAGGCTGCACCCTTCCATGGTTGCCTGATCAAAGGGAGTGCTGCTTCGGGTGAGTGGGAAAAGCCCTTGCCTGTGTTCCTTCTCACTGGGAAAACCAGCAGGCTCAAATGGGTGGGCTCTTCATGGGGATTCTATTCTCACATCCTTGGTTACTGGCAGCAGCCTGGGAGATGATGTTCCAGCCTGCATTTTTCTTCCCAAAATCAGTATTGGAGTGTGCTGATAGAAACTGCGGGAGCAGCAAGATTGCTTCTTGTCAGCTAATGATTAGTGCCCTGCCCATCTGTGAGGGAGCACTGTGTTGTCCTGCTGGGTTCTCTCATGTTCCGTGCAAGGAGCTGCTGCTCTGCTTCCCTGGTGCTGGCAGCCTCCTGCTCCTGCAGTGTGCCAGGAGGAATTCCCTCCACACCCTCTCTGGTGCCTGTTGTTGAAGTTGCTGGCCATATTGTTGGAGCTGCTGAAGAGGTTGGTGGTAGATTCAGACAAGTGGTGATGAGGTATGTTTGCTTGGCCTTTGGGGAACTGGGGAGGTGATTTGAAACACAGGCTCCTGTTTGAGGATGACTTGTACGGGTTCTGTGTGCTGAGAGCATCCTTGAAGTCTAGTAGGAAGGATAGCACAGGGATTTGATTTTGATTCAGGGATCCTGAATACCCTGAGCATATTGTTTAGATTGTTTGATCAGATCAAACAAAAATATTTGACAGAAACTGATTTAATCAGCAATTATTAGACTTCAGGCTTATGAAGAGTGCAAAGACCTGGCAACATTTTTAGAATCATCTTTTGGTGATGCAGCTAAATGAGTGAGTTCTTGATCACCAGGAGCTCAGGAGCAATTCAGTATTCCTGGCACCATAACTGAATTCACCACTCCTGGCATCATAAGAGAAGAATCCCAGTCTTCTCTGGGAAATAAAGTTGTCACTCTATGGGTGTCCTGTGAACTTTTCTTCAATTCAGCAAAGGTTCTGATAACTTTTTCTTTCTTTTTTACAGCAATGCTGAGTGACAATAACTCTGTGAAGCTGAAAAGTGATCATTCACCTCCTGTGCAATGGTGTAAGGTGGCTGCACATGAAGATGAGAAGACCAAGCTGGTTTTTAAAAGGTACTCGCAAGTAAGTGTCACTGTCACAGCTACACAGAGGACAGTTGTTCTACCCCCAGCCTGGGCAATTACAAAATGGATGCAGAAATCAAGGCATGGGGTTATCACAGGCTGTGAATGGAGGGTTAAGCACACGGCTTTCTGTGGGACACTGAAAACACTTTGTGGAGCCCAGACTAACTTGTAGTAGCTGTTTTCCCAAGCCAAAGTGAGATTCTAGTACTTCACTCTCAAGTATTTCCAATCTTTTTTGTATGCAGATAAATAACAATGCTGAGACTTCTGTACAGCCTGATAACTGAGGGAATGGAAGGCCAGAAGATGTTGAGTGGGTATCCTGGGGAGATGTTTTCATATAGTTATTTTGTTATGAAGACTTCTGGAATGCTACATCAAAAAACTTACTCCATTGTTTATAGCTTGACATCAAATTCGAATTAAAGGGTGTGTGCACACGTAGATCCAGGACCATATTTTTGTATCTAAAATGTTCACTACTGTGATGCCACATGAATTTTTAGGTCTTAAAGTTAAAAAACCCAAAGACAAACTGTTGCATACACAGGTGGATATAACCTGAAAGGTGCAACCCCAACTGAATCTGGGGATACTTCATAAACTTCTGGAGGAAAACCAGCCTCATTTGTCAGCTGTGAATCCCCTGCTTTTTGCCTGTTGGCTGATCTCCAGGGGTTGGAGCCTAACATGCTAATGAAGCTCTTAGATCACCTATCAGTGGAAAATATAATTTAGTTAAGTGAGATGTGAACAGTGCTGCTTTTCCAGTGGTCACCTTGTTTGCAGCCTGTACTGCACACTGAGTGCTGGGATTGCATCTATTATTTCATATAGTACAAGCTTTTTTTAAAAAAAAAATATTGGAAATATGTATTAACTTCATCTGAAAGTTTCAAGAAGCATTGGGCACTTAATAACTTATACATTTTTTAAAGACTTTTAAACAAATGTCCAGTCCTTAGGAAACAGTAGGAAATGAAAATCGGAAAGCTCAAACTACATGCTTGAGCAGCAACCACAACTTTAACCAAATAATGATGTAAGTATTCTACAGATTGGTTTAAATAGGAAGTGAGCTAAGTGACTTTTTGGATATCAACAGTGGTATTCCGTAGGAATGAGAAATTGGTAGATCAAAAATATGAATAGTCTATGTTCTTCAATTTTAAAGTTGGTTGGACTTTCTCTGCTGCATGTTTTGCATGTTTTAGGGGTGTAAGTAACTAAGACTTTTCAGCTTGAGCATCTAAGTTCTGCATTCTGGCCTGCCAGTGAGTTGAAAGTTTTGTTTCAGTGGTGGCCATTGGCCCAAAATCATGCAATTTGAAGTTCCAGCCTTTTTTTCAGCTTGCATGGAAATATGTTTTCTTTAAAGAAGAAAGAGTCACTCTTGGTTTCATTATGTGAGGAGAAGTGTTTGATTCACCAGAGATGCATTTAAAGTATATGATACAGGCACTTTCCTTATCGAGGCATCTATATGTGTTCATGCTTTCCTTCAGATAACTTTGAAGAGTTATATAAGACTTGAAGTGAACAAAGCAGTAGAGTTGGTTTTTTTTGTGTGATTCAAATGCAAGTATTCACATGAATTTCAACTGTCTTGAATTTGCTTAAAAATATTGATTTAATAATTGATTGAATGTCAGAAAAAAGATATTTGTTTTTGTTTTTGTTTTTCTCCCCTACCCCTCACTGTCCTGTTTGTTTTTAGACTTCTTGCACTGTTTGTGGTTGGAGGGTGCTTCCTTTATATCCTCAAATTACATTTTGGCCCTGAGGAATGTGACAGAACAAAAATGCCATATGTGGACCTCGATCGTGTAAGGGTTGGTATTTTTTGGCTTTTTTTTTTACTTGGCTTTAAAAAACAGTTATTAATTGACAATACAAGAGTTATAGGGCTCTACAACAAAGAACTAGAATGCTGAAATCATCTGAGCAGAAGTATATTTTGCTTTATTTCATGCCATAGACATTCTGCTTTTTGTTCTTGTAAAGTGACAACAGAAGCTGAGAAGACATAGAGAAACTGAGTTTTTAGCAGTAAAATTAGATAACTGTGACTTCAGCATTTGAGATGGACATGTCATCATCCCATTGTCAGTGCAGATGACACTGGTGATCAGAAGATTCATGCAAATGAAAAGTAACATATTAAAAAAACCCCAAAACAACCCAAACCTAACATATTAAACCAAAGGGCTTTTTTTTTTTTTTTTAACCTAAGCCAGTTTTCCAGTCTGTTTTGCCTTGTAGTTGCTCAGATGTTTTTGGAATCAGTGTGAATGTTGAGCAGGGTGGAGCTATTATTTCATTTATTCATTTAAGGTAGCAGCTACTTACTTTAGCTACAGTTTTGCATGCAGCTTTTGAAGAGTTGTAACAGACACCACTAAAGCCTTTGCTCCTTATCCTATTTGCCCTTTATAGCAGAACTTACCTGGCTTAGGGCTGTTACATTTCTGTCTTTGAATGTCTCAATGCTAAAAGACAGCTTGCAGCAGAAACCCTGGCTTAAGACAGTCTCATCTCAGCATTACTGCATGTGCATCCTCCCCTACTTGCCATCATCTTCAGTGCATATCTTTCCACTTCTGAGCCTCTTGGCCTCCCCTTTTTTCTCTTTTGACTCATTTATTTTTTTCAGTAACATTCTTGATTCTGAAGAACAAACACATTAAACCAAGTAAACCCGAAGACTTCATGGACTGTGTTTATTGCTGTCTCAAAAAGTACATTGTGAAATTGCTCAGTCATGCTTTGCCTGGCGTGGTGTTTATGCAGAAACCTTCACAATGATGGTACAGGAAGTTCAGTAGGTCAATCTTGGTTTAAAAAAAAAAACCAAAAAAACAGCACAGAACTTCCCTCCCTGTTCCCTCAGATACACACTATTGTTTCTTAACAGTAGAGGAGAACTAAATTAGCTAGATTTGAATCTTGTGTCTCTGACTTCTGTGTTTGCTCATGGGTTTTTTTTTAATTACAGTGCAGGAAAAGCCAGCAGAGTTGATTGGGAAAGATATGATGCAAAACCAGGATTTTATTTTAACTGATAAAAGTAATACCTTTGCTGTTTTTCTTTTTACATCAGATACCAGCTTGCCACTACAGATTTATAAGAACGTACACTAATTGTGTTTTGTTTTTATTATGAGATGGATCAATGTGTAGTTTTGTCTGTCATTTTAATTTTTTTATGCAATATGGAACTGTAGTCTCTTATTTTGGTGACTAGTCTTTGAGGGAAGGCCCAAAACACCCCCACCTGGCATTCCTTTTAAAGTTATGTTTTACTCATTAGCACTTTAGCAATATTTATGGAAGAAGTGTTGCTTCATTCTGATGAGTAGGCGAGTCCAGCTGCTGTTGCACAGAGCTCATACCCGATGGATGTGTCTCTGGTGGAATCCTACCACGGGCAAAACTCAGGTCATGCAGTTGAGCAGAGTGGAATTCCACTTGCTGCTAAAATGGACAGGGAGAAATGTGTCTAGATTTTATTTGGTGTTGCAAATGGTAGTACAGACAGCTCATTTTCACTTAGCACTTCTACTAGCCTAATACTTTCTTTAGAAAACCTCATATCTAGATTTAAGGGATTTACTGGAGAGGAATTCCTCTGCAGGATTTCACCGTGCACTGGCTCATATCTACATTTGAGTAAATGTTTTAAAATTGTTGTACTTGCACGCTGAAGCTTTCTTTATAACCCCTGTGTTTGCTAAACTGCTGGTGGTCAGCTGGTGGGCCGCATTCCGAGGGCTTTGTGCATTCCTGCAGCTGCCTTTCCTGGCTGAAATCCCGTGTGTTTTGTTTCAGAGGGCACAGCAATTTGCCAGCGCCGCGCTGCGGGAGCAGTGCCGACCTTCTTACGCGAAGGAAGCGATGGGGAAGTTGTTTGCAGAGAAATACAGCGTGGACATATCTCCCTTTGTAAGGAAAAATATAGATGAAGATGAAGCTTTATTTAAATACGAACCTCCATTTGGATTTCACAGATTCTTTGATAAACTTAAAGATCTCCTTGAACTCTTACCTGAGCATGATTTACCAGAGGATTTGAAGTCAAAGCACTGTAAGCGCTGTGTTGTTGTTGGCAGTGGTGGAATCCTTCATGGATCAGAGCTGGGTCACTTGTTGAATCAGTTCGATATTGTTATAAGGTACGTGTTTTCCATTTAAGGACTCCAACTACTTCATCATTACCTTATGAGCCAGCATTGTTTTTTAAGGGGAAAATATCTCCAATGTTGATGCAACTTATAAGACTTTCTGAAAGTGCTTTTGAGAAATTTACTTGTGACTTGGTGGAATTTGAAGTCTTTGGAGCAAAATAAATTATCACGTTTACAAGAAGGGAATTCATTATAATTAATTGTGGACTTCAGGTACAAAACACACATGGGCAGAAACTAGATAGAAACTAGTGACATGATAGACAAGTAGACAGTACTGGATTTATCCTTTTACATTTTAAAGCTTTCAAATCTTAGGACTTAAGGACTCTCCTCTGCTTTTTTCCCCATGACTAGTTTGGATGCTTATTTGAAAGATTTTTTTATAACACCTATTTCAAACACAATAAAAATTAATCAGTGTTTCAGTACACAGTTTGCTTACATACTTTATAGCACACTTATCTTCCCTTATCTTTATGAGGTCAGTGACTACTTTCTGTGATTGCCATGATTTCTGACATCTGAATTACATGCTCTGTGTTTGTGCCTTCTGAACATTACAGTTTGAACCTCCTTGTTTTGAATCATGTAAAGTCACAAATAAAATTAATACAAGCATTTTCCCAACATATTTTGTAAACTGAGGCTTGCTCGTCTTATTAAGGGAATATTTCATTGAATCAATAGCCCTTATTCAAAGGTAAACAAACCTTGTTAGCATGTGGAGGGGCAGAGAACTTGCATTGGCTGTCCTCTGAAATTAGGGCTGGCAGGATGAAGGTGATTTTTCTGTTGATGTAGAAAAGTTTGCAGGACTTGAGATGTTCTGCAGAGCTCGTGGAGGGAGATGATGCTGTTCTTGTCAGCAGTGTGCCAGCATCTGAAGTTTTTGGTGAGCTGGAAATGATATAAACCCATAGGACACATTGCATTGCATTGGAGGGATAATTTGAATGATTTTTTATGTGGAATACTTGTGAGTGTGTGTGTATATATTAATATTTGAAAAGGATAACAGAGGCAACTTTCTGTGTGTTTTCTTCCTCTTCCACTTTTAAGCCTCTCTGAGTTGACACAAAGCAATAGATATGAAATTCTGCAATGCTGTCTTAAGTCACTTTACTCTTCAAGCTTTTTTTCCCAAGTTCTGCACTTGTGCTGTTTAATCTAGAAATAGAATTGGCTTCCTCCCAAAGATAAGGGCTGGAAGAGTGCTTGAGGCAAGAACATGGAGGTTGTGAGAAAACACCGTAGTCTGTTCTATTAAAAATCTGTGGGCCAAATAACAAGTTTTTGCTTAGTTTCTGATATTTTAATGAGATTGTAACCTGTTTATTTAATAACTCTCCATTATGGGTTTCTTTTTCCCCAGGTTAAATGATGCACCAGTTCAAGGCTACTCAGATCATGTTGGCAACAAAACAACCATACGGATGACTTACCCAGAAGGAGCCCCCCTTTCTGAACACGAGTATCCTCCTGCAAGCTTGTTTGTGGCTGTTCTGTTTAAAAGAGTTGATTTCAACTGGCTTCAAGCCATTGTAAAAAATGAAACCTTGGTACGTAATGTGACAGTCTCACGTACCTGTATTTTTGTTTGTTTTGTTTTCTAATTCTTAAAGAAGCTGATTGATCTGTTACTTCCTGGTTTATTGTGCTGAGGATCTTTTATATAACTTGTGGGTTTTTTTAGCTCTGTCTCCTAGCTACAGTTGGACCAGCATTTGTGTTGAAGCCCCATGCTGATGGTAGCACTTCTTTTTTGTGGAGATATGGGTGGTTTGCACCAGGTGGTGTGACATACTGAGTGTTTACTGAAGTGGAATTCATTTCACATTCAGTTTAAGTGACTTGAACAAGTCTGCAGAGTCCAAAATAGAAACGGGATTTCTGAATGCCACTCCTTTTTTTTAGCAGCTAAAGTGTGTACTGGTACAATGGGCATACATGGAGTTAACAAGTAATTGAACATTTGTCTGAGGTTCCTAAATTATGAGGTGCTTATTTTTCACTAAATATTTAAAGAAGCGCTGAGATTCCTTAGGAACTGATGGAAGGGTTTGATGTCTCCAAATAATTGTGAATTGGTGGCTTCCACCTCTTTCAGTCTGCAGGTAGATAATTTCACCAAGTAAAAATTACTGAGAGAGATTTAGAAGAAGGCCTGTCAAGTCTTTTAACAGTTTGATCTATGCTAGTTTAGGTATTCCAAATTCCCTTCTTAATTCTGTGATTTATACAATATGAGAAGGTCTGTTGAATCTTGGCCATGACTGTCTACTACTACACAGAAGATCCAGGAAGATGCTTAAGGGACTGGAGCATCTCTTCTGTGAGGAAAGACTAATAGAGCTGGGAGTGTTTAACCTGGAGAAGAGAAGGCTTGGGAGGGGATCTTATTAATGTACATAAATATCTGAGGGAAGGGTGCAGAGAGGATGGAGCCAGGCTCTTTTCGGTGGTGCCCAGTAATAGTACAAGAGGGAGCTTGTCAAGTTGAATATCCATGGACATCTTTCTCACAATCATCTAGACATGGTCCTGAGCATCTGGCTGGAGGTGTCTGCTTGAGCCAGGGCAGTTGGACCATGTGTTCCCTAGAGGCCCTGTCTAACTCCAGTGGCTCTGTGATTCTGTGAACTGCAACCCTACTTCTTTCAAATATTCAGCTGTCAGTTGGCTCAGCTCTCTGTGCAGGCACTGGTACTGAGGTAAACAGATCCAGAGCATGGCTGGGAAAACGGGAACACTGCAACCTGTATTTGATCAGTTCAAGCTCTTGTTCCTTAAAGCCTGTTTAAAAAAATACAGGTCTATGTTGGACCTGTATCAGTTTTATCATTTCCTTAATGTTGCCCATTTCATGGAAAGGCATGTAGAATTAGTGTGATGATGTATTTTTTCTTCCATTAGCAGACATCTGGCTGCAGTGGCATGAGATCAGAATGTGGGTTTCTGAATCCTGTGTAAATCCTCTTCTGAAGAGTTGCATTTATCACTAGGTGGATGCTGTCAAACAACAGCTCTTCACTTCAGGGCTGGAGCACAATTGTTTTAAATCCAGTGCTTGCTTCAGAATGCCTGGTTAATGTTTGTGGGAAGCTGTGGTTCCTTTCCTCATTACTTTAAATACTGTTGCCTCCTCAGCTTGCTGGAGTAGCCCAAAGAACCCATGGGTGCTGATAAATACGTTGACTGATAAACACAAAGTGCAATCAAATATTCAGAATAAGCAACTATTCCCTCTGCTGTCCTCTCTGCAATTACAGGCACTTTGAAGGTTTTTCCTCTTTTGGGTCAGTCATTTGATCTGTACACTGATATTTCCAAAGCACCTTAGCTATAAACTGTTTCCTAAATTTTTCAGGGTCACTGGTGAATTCCATAACTTGTATACTGTGTTTTTCTCTGTTTCCCTCTGAACTGTATTTTTTATTTCTCTTAGCCTCTGTGGGTGCGACTCTTCTTTTGGAAGGAGGTTGCTGAGAAAATTCCATTTACATCAAAGCAGTTTCGGATTCTGAATCCAGTCATCATCAAAGAGACAGCTTTGGACATCTTACAGTTCCCTGAGCCTCGATCAAAATTCTGGGGTTGGGATAAGGTAAGAAGTTTCCTTTCACCAAAAGGAGACAGTAAAACGCAAGGTAAATAAAATAAACTGAAAAAAGTTTTGGGCTTTTTACTTTCTCTGTGCAGTTTCAGATCTGGTCTCAGGTAACAGGGAAATTAATGTGCTCTTAAAAGACTCTTGTATTTTCTTGTGCAAAATTAAATTAAGATTTCAGATCACCTTTTTAGATGAGGCATTTTGCCTGTGTATGGTGGCATGAAATGGCACTCAGATGCAGTGAGACATTAACTCATTCCAGTGTTTAAAAACATGCATTTGATGAATGTTAAGCCTGTTAAGAGGGGCCCTGTTAAGCTAAACCAGCCATCAGCTGTAGCCAAATGTGTCTCCAGCTGCAGGGAGAGCAGAGAGAGCCTGGAAAGCAGGCCAGTGTAAAGCAGCCTTCCAGCTGCTGGAATTGCTGCGTTTGCCTGGGAATGCTCAGTAGCAGCTGATGGGCATTTCCTCCCTCCATGTCCTTGGCTCCAGCAGTGGTACAGGGTGATGATTTGCCTGGTTGAGTCATGCACTGCATTTTTTGTCACTTTAATCACATGTTTGAGAAATTGGATGTCACTAGATGTCTTGAACTACAAAAAATACTGACTAACCGCCATCTTTTTACATTTTGTGTGAAAGCACTTAAGATTATTGCACAAATATCTCAAGGATCTTGTCACATTTAATTATCAAAATTACATGATATACCAAGCTGAGTATCTTCATGGTACTGTAGTAAATTTGCCTTCTTCATGGGTTTTTCAGTGAAAAAAAAGTCATATTGTGTAGGATACTGTTAGGGAGCCTGTTGTTGCTCAAGACTTATTCAAGTCTATGTCAAGAAATGTCAAATTTAACTTTGTATCAGGAGTTGTTTGTTTGAAGTGAAGGTTCAGTTGCAGTTTAATTACACAGTGAGTGCATCTTGCCTTCACAGGAGAAAAAAATTAGCCTTGACAGTCAAAAGCCAAATACTTAAATTGTATCAGTATTTTGCCCTGGAGTTTTTAGTTTTACTTGATTATTGAATTGATTTTTAGTTGTAATTTCATTTTTAAATGAGGAGAGGGAATATACAAAGTCATTAAATTGTGTTAAGCATTTATAAACCTGGTAAAGGACAATATGTTTGAACTGAGCAAATTTCACTTTTCTCCCTTTTTAGAATGTACCTACAATTGGGGTCACAGCAGTTGTTCTGGCTACACATTTATGTGATGAAGTGAGCTTAGCAGGATTTGGATATGACCTGGATCAGCCCAGCACACCTTTGCACTATTACAACAACCTCTGCATGGCTGCCATGAAAGAACAAACTATGCACAATGTGACAAGTGAAACAAAATTCCTGCAAAAACTGATCAAAGAAAAAGTTGTCAAAGACCTCACTGGAGGGATACACTGTGAATTCTGCAGCAAAGACAGCTAGTGACCAATTTGCAGCATGGATTGGATTTGTTACATTTCCAGAAGTTCAGCTGGATCAACCCTTTCCCTCTCTTTAGTTCTTTAAAGTGTGCATGAAATGGACATGGAATCCCTGCTGCCTTTTTCAATGTCCTGTTCAAGCTGTCAAACTTTTAAATTAATTTCCCTGTCAGATTTTACTTTGCACATTTCTGTGAATGGCTATGTAAATATGACTCGGAGTTGAAAGGCATTCATTAAAAGTATTTAATGTTTTAATTTGTCTAAATAAAAGCAGGTTTTTTGTTTTCAAATGTATATGGAACGCCCATGGCTGGCCTGAATTGTCTAACAGTATACAAGAGTTATTTTCCCCTCATCTGCTGTCTTTGCTGATCCAGTTCTTGGTGTCTTGACTCCTTTTCATGCATGCCATGGAAAGAAAGGCATATGCTTCTCAAGTCTTTCATGTCTTGAATTTGAGCATTGCATTTACTCCTCAAATATTTATATTCTTTTGCTAATACATTCTTTGGGGGGTGAAGGACAAACGTAGGAGTGGAGTTGAAGGAAAATGAATTGTTGTGGCAACAAATGAATAGTAAGTACTTTGATGTTCATGATTGATATTAAAACTATTGATGTATTAATGTTCTGGGTTAAAATCCTGCTTTGTGAAGCACATTTAGGCCCAGGACACTCTAAAAGAGGATTTAGCCAAGAGGAGGCTTTAACCTAAACCAGGTCATTTGTCATTTCCTGAAGACCTGTCTAAATGTTTCTAACTAGATGGTTTGCAAAATTCAGCTACACCAATTAAGGTGGCATTAATACAAAATCTTCTCCTTTTTAAAAATTTATTTTTTGAGTCACTTGAGAATTGCTGGTTCTGTGAAACATTAGTATGTATCAATCATTTAGCAATACTAAAATCTATGACGAGGTTACAATTTCCACTGGTTATTTTTATGTTCCTTATGTAATTAATTATAGATGTCGTCACCTTAATCGTTTGCAATGCTGATAACCCTTGTGAAGTCTAGTATTGACTATTTAATTGGAGAGGTAGAGTTCTTGGTTTTACCCCCAAGTAAGTAACTGGGTAAGTGCATAAGTTAAGAAGAAAATCACTTTAAGAAAGTAGCATAATCAAGTAACAAGGTAGATAACTGCTGTAAACAGCAAATTTAAATAACAAAAAGAGAAAAGAAAGCTATAAATGTGTGTTCTTGGGGGTAGAAATCAGTGTACTGTGAAGGCACTGGGCTGTGCAGATCTGTAAGCAAGTGTTTTTGTTAATATTTTTGTTAGTAGAGTATCAGGTATGACTGTTTGCACTGAGGAGTGGTGTTACTCAATCCTACAATATGTGAAAAAAGCTTCCTTTGGAAGTGTAAGCTTGTCAGCAACTCAATCAAATGTTGGCCTAGAAACATTGTTCATAGTCATGGACTCTTCACATGGTAAATGTTCTCACTTTTCTTTGTTATGGACAAAGATATGAATGAAGTTCCAAATTTTAAAAACACTCATGTGGAAACACAGGATTTGAGTGGTTGTGATTTGAGTGTTTATTCCACGGAGAGAAGATCTAATGAATGATAATGTTAGAATGCAGGAGCAGCAGAATGATGCTCACTGTTATAGTAAGAGGCAATAAAAGGACATCAGATCATAAACCATAACTGAAGAAAGTTGTGACCTCATCTTTCCCAAGTCCCACATGTCTACACATCCTTTAAAGTCAGTTGTGTGGGCTGAACAAGTTTGAAAATCAGGAATTCTTGTTTCTGGCACTATGTTCATAGCAATAATATTAGTCTAGCCTCCTCCTCCATGAAAAGCGTTAATTTTTATACTGGCAATAAATTTCTACTCGGGTTTTTCTTTTTGTAAGTATATTATATTATTTAATTTAAAAATATTTCATGTGTGAAGAGTTTTATAGAAATAGCCCTTTAGTTATTATTAAAATGTGGTAACTATTTTCTCCTGGTATTTAAACTGGAACCAGAATACCTTAATTTCATTTAGTATTAATGAAATTTTGGAAGATTTCAAAACATGTTTGTTGAGAGGATGTCTTGAATACGCCAGAAGTCTGTGTTTCTGAGCACCTGGTCCCTCACCACTTTGTTTTGTTCAGCTACTTAAAAATAATCAGTTGATTAATGTAAATGCCAATAGCTTTTCCGAGATGCTGTATTTACTGTCAAATTCGCAAGTTGTGTGGATGTAGGATTAGATTTCCTACCTGTTTTACGGCTTGTGATAAAACCTTGTTCTCCATGGTAGTCTGTACAGACTTGACGCTCTGAAATGGCAGCAAAAAGCAATAAACTGATGAAACCACTTTCTATTTACGTATTTGTCTCTGTTTGCCTTTTGTTCTCCCTCCTTTATTAAGGATTTTACATGTCTTGCTGATCCAGTTGCAAGTCTTGATGCAATCTCACATAGCCAAAAATGGTAGCTGGTAGCTGGTAACTTTTTCTCTGTTCATTTATACCTTTTTAATGCCTGCCAATGGAATTATCTGTCTGGTGCTTGGAGGAGAGAAATCCTCTCAACACTGACCAAATTGTGGGCTTCCAAGATTTTGAAATTAATGTGGATATTTTGGACTGGGTTGTAGCATTGACCTTTAAATCAGGAGTGTGTCTCCTACAATGGTGTAAACACTGCAGCTTCTGATCTGTGCCCCAGCCTTGCTGGAAGTGAGATAAGAACAAAGCTCTGTGTGTTCTCTTACTGTTTCACAGATTTATGCTTTGCAAAGAATCTGCATCCTTTGTAAATAGGCCTTAATAGTGTTTGGTTAAAAAGTCACCAAAGAGTTTGGGGGCTGTGATAAAGCTGTTGTGTTTTGCCCTGAATTCCTCTTTGTAACTCTCTTCGTAGGAGCTATCCCAGCCGGGTATATGCCTTATCTATTCTGGTGCTGAATTGTTTCATGGTTCCTGTGCAGGATGTTGCACAAGGAGACATGAAGAGCTGCCTGACTGTGGAGTGGAGGAGTGCCAAAAAGGGTGACTGCAGTCTGTGACGGGTTGGCATCAAAACTGGGTACTGAACTCCTAGGGACTGTTGAGATGCTGATAAAGAACTGAAGAGAGTTCAGCCTCTCTAGTGCATGGATGTGTGTTGATAGCTCCAGCTCTTGTGCTGCTGTTGGAACTCCTGCAGGAAAGGGGAGGGCACCAGGGGAGGCAGGGATCCTCTTGCCTGTGCAAGGGAGGATGAAGGAAGAGCACCTCTGTTAAGACCAGCTCAGATGTGATGCTGTGCCTTCCTTCCTCCAGCCTGCCAGCAGCAAGGTTTTGTACAAATGCTTGATTTTACCAGCTTAGGGAAACGTTCTTTCCCCAGAGGGTGGCTGGGCACTGAACAGGCTCCCCAGGGCAGAGGTCACAGCACCAGCCTGGCAGAGCTCCAGGAGTGTGTGGACAATGCTCTCGGGCACAGGGTGTGACTCTGGGGGATGGGGCTGTGCAGGGCCAGGAGTTGGACTCAATGATCCTTGTGGGTGCCTTCCAACTCAGCATATCCTGTGATTCTGTGAAATGTATGTGCATCCTGGTCTAAAGAGTTTTGAGCCATTTTGCATCAGCCTTGTCCCATGTCTCCTGAGGTGCTGGAAGATAAACAACCCACCCCTAGAGTCCCTAAGGGGTTAATGCCCCTAATGCCTTATGTCTCTAACTGTCCTTTTGAGCTACACAAATGGTACAGTCCCCTCCTTTCTCTGCCTTCGTGACCATTGTTTTTTTTCCTAAAACAACCCTATGAAAGGGACTGCAGTGCCCACCCATGTTCCACAGGTGATGTGAATTACAAATGCATATTGAGTGTTGCATTTCAGCATGTCCCCAGCCAAAATGTGTGTGTGTGTATGTGCTGCAAAACTTCTTGCATTTTATAGGTGTCTAATCCTCCCCACCATTCCCTGGGAAGGAGTTGCAGTGGCTCATAGCTCTGTGCTGGTGGTGGACCTGTACATGGCCATGAGGGAATCCTTCAGCTCCAGCTGTAGCTGTATTCCTTACTCCTCTCTGTACAGCTTATTCCACCTGTGTGCTCAAAGCAACAAAACTCTTAATTTAAAAGAATACAATAAAATGCCTTCCTTGAAGGATGACAAGGGATCTTTTGCTGGGAGTGGGGAGGGCGTTGGAGGCTAATACATGTTCCTCACAAGCTGCAGTCTAAGCTATCACATGTGGTTGACTTTCTCCAGGATGTGGCAGCATCAGTGGCTGATAGTGGATGGTCAAGGTAGGAGGCAGGAGTTAAATCAACTTTGCAGTGACTGTTCCTGTGGTTTATGTGGATGCGAAAAGCCAGGGTTTTCAAGTGGGGGAATGCTTGTTTCAGCAGATTTACCCTTTTCTCTTTGTCCAAGCACTTGTGCATCCCTTCTTTGTGGTTTAAAAAAAAACCCAAACACACCTGTGACTGAATCTTGACTGAAATTCTGAATGCTTGTCAACACCTGTGTTTTCTGTCCTGTGACTGGAATTAAAGCTGCTCATGCTTGGAAAGTTGAGCAGGGCTGAACATACGTAGTGTACTTCCCTTTGGGGTCATCTGCCTGGTCATTTGTTTTCACAGCCTCCCTCTCCTGTGCTCAGGCCAAAACCAACTTCTTCCCAAGTTCCTGCATATGCCACAGAGGAGAACAAAGCCTTCTTGTTCAGTGCAGCCACTCCTGCTCCCTCGTCATGGGCAGCGAGGAGCCCTGGCCTTTGCAAGGAGGCATTTCCAGTTGCAGGGGATGGCTTTGGCAGTGGTCAGGCACTGGAGCTGCTCGTTGGAAGGGGCTGCCAAGGCTCAGATAGCATGTGGTGGGCAAGTTGCAGAAAAACCCATTTTCCACAAGCTGGAATCATCTCTCTGAAAAAGGAAAATTGGAAATCCAAGCAGCTGTGGCAGTGCTGAGTATCAGACACTTTCCAGGGTTCTTTGTGTTCCTGCTGTGTAGCTAAAATAATTATACTGTAGCTCAAGGAAGTCTTGAGCCCTAGCTTGGGCCTTCAGCATATAAGCCAGTCTGGGGGAAAGCAGAAACACTGCTATTTGCAAATTTCCCCTTTATCCAGCCTTTTCCTATCTGATCTGAGCTTATAAAACCCCAAACAAACACATTTTGCAGAAGCTGGAATTACTTTCCCACTGACTTAGGCTAAGTTAAGGATGAGGAGATATGAGGACCTGCTGGAGCAGATAGAGAAGCTGCAATGAAGTTTTGTGTTCAAGTGGTGGGAAGGCATTCACTGCTGGGTTAAGTGGCTGCAGCAGAGAAACCTGAGAAAAGGACTTGGGGGGACAAGGTGTGATGGGGAGGAGGAGGTTTGGGATAAGCAGGTCCGGAGAGGCAGGAATATACACACATCTCATTTGAGCACCTGAGTGCAGCCTTAGGAATGTTTGCAGCAGTTCTGTAGCTGCCAGGATCAATCCTCTGTGTCACTGTGTGCTTGGGCCTCTCATGCTGCTGTAACATAAATGACCACAAAATAGCTCAACAAAAATTTCTGGACAACTTTTCCTTTCCGCTGGGGGGAGCAGAAGCTCATGAAAAGCAGCTGGTGTGGCTTTTCAGGGCTTGATGTAACTGTACCTGTAGGAAAAGATCAGGGTATGTATCCTGGGCAGTTTTATGACCCCACTGTACTGCTCTGTCAAAGAAAAGTGTACAGGTTACTACAGTTGTTCATATTGTGCCTTTTAATGCAAAATCTTCACAAAGGAAGAAGGGTTGGTTTGTTCTATCAGTTGAGTAACAAGATTACCGTGAGCATTTTCAGTTTTATGGCTGGGTAGAGAGGTCTGGGGTTATTTTTACAGAAGTCATTTCCTATTTATAGAAGCAGATAATTGGGTCAGATCATGGCTTAGCTCAAAAACCCAAGGAGTTTTCCTCTGCATGGTCATGAGAGTCTGAACCCTGTCACTATTTCTGCTGCCTGGTTTTATTAGGCTTGATTTTTAAGCCTGCTCTACCCATCTAGCCATCTAACTAGACCCATCTAGCGACTAACCTGTGCTCTCATCTCTTCTTGGAAACCTGATTTAGATTGATTTGTACTAGGCAAGGGACCCAGGTGCAGTTGGACAGCAAAGTGCCTCAGCATCTCTCAGGTACCTTGGTCCATCTCTCAGGCCATCAAGGGAGACTGTCTCAGAAGAAGGGGAATTTAGGACTGCTATTAGATACGGGTTTTCCTATGTTCATTCCTGCACAGATGAAAGGAACTGAATGTGAGTTTGTAGCTCTGCAGCCTGGGGGGTCGCTTGGGGGATGGCTTGGGCTGGAATCTCCTGCTCCAACGGAATCTCCCCAGCCATTGCTTCTAACGTCTCAGGCTGCATTAGAAATTTCAATGATTTTAAATACCTGGGTACCAAAAAGCTGCCCCCGTGCCTGACAGCAGACCTGGGGGCTCGCATGTAAGAGACGCTGAATTTTACGCAGTACGGTAAGAAAGCAGAATGAAAAATTCTGGTAAATGCTGGTATGAAAGCAGACGAGGCGAAACGCCCATGAAAGTAGCGCCAAGGAGGGTTCCCCTTGGCTATTAGCAAATGCAGCTTGGGCTCTGCTGCCAGCGGCAGCTGTGGAGGCGTTTCCCGCAGGCAGCGGCAGCGGGAGCGGGCGCGCAGCCCCATCTAGTGCCGCGCCGGGATGCGCCGGCCCCGCCCGAGCTCCCCGCGCTGCGGCCGCACCGATTCGAGGCATCAACACAGGAAAAATCCTGAACTACAAACGCAGCACACGTCGGCTGGTGCCGGAATGTAAGCCTGAAGTGAAGGGTATGGGAACGAGTCGCTTTCCTGGCTCAACGCGCAGGAGGAGCTGAAGATAAGCGCTTTTATCCCATGGTTTGTGCGGTTCTGTGGAAGGGAGCAGTCTTCAGCTCTAGAGGGAGCATTGTTACACGGGTTGTGGGTCTTTCCATTTCCCAGGGAGCTGGGCTGATGCATGGACGTCTGTCCAGCCTGACTCAATCCTCTGTGTCACCAGAGAAATTTGGAGGGCAACAGAAATCCTGAGATCTCTGAAAATGTGGCTGGCAAGGACACTTGGGCAAGCAGAGACCAGCTAGTCCAGAGAAGACCATGCAAAGGGTCAGTAGCAGAGCCAGTGATTACCTTCCTCCTTCTGCATCATTCTGGGGAAAAGACAAGAAGTAATGGGGGGGGGAAGCATCCTGAGAGGTTTAGGTTCAATAAGGAGATTTTTCTAACGTAAGATTAGAGAAGCATTAGTGTGAATTGTGCTGGGAGGCCTTCCAGCACTGGAAAGTTTGAAGACTGTACTGGATAAGCTCCAGCCGGGAGTTTTTCAGCTGCAGCTGATCCCACTGTGGGCAGGGGATGGATTTAGATGCCCTGGGGGAGGAAGGGAGTGTTCTTTCCAGCCTCTCTTTTTGCCCTTTCTATTTGATGCATGATATTAGACACTGATACTGGGGCTGTGGTTACTCACCCTTGCTCCTGAGGCATTTTTGGCTCTCTCCTTATAGGACATGCCATGAAAAAGTCATAGAACTGGGGACAGACTCTTCCTTGTAGCTAAAGCTGATGCTGGGGCAGAGGGGAGGGAATGCAAGTCCTCGATTCAGAAGGAGCTGCGAGCTGAGCCCCACCATGGCTGAAATTAGAGCATCTCCTGGACTGATTTTAAATGCACAATCTTGGAAAAAGCACCTTATCAGCTTGCAGAGGTTGTTATTTAGTTGGATATGTATCTTCAGGTATGTTTGAGCACTGGGGCTAGAACTTACCTATCTTATTGAGTGGTGATTGGGAATGTCAGCTTAGAAGAGGAGGTCTGGGGACAAAAGAGGTTCCCCGTTGTGCGGAAATAAAGAGGAGGCTCAAAATTGCAGGAAACCTGCTTTCTGCACTACCATTTAATTTGTCTCTCCTCCTGTGAAAATAATGTGTGAAATCTGGATAAGCCAGTTGGAGCCAAAGGATGTAATGGACCCTGACACTGTAAAACACTTCCCTGTGAAATCCTGCCTGCAGCCTGTCCAGGGAGGATTGCCTCTGTGGCTCATTGCACTCTCAGCTGGCATTTTGCTTCAGCTGCTCCTTGCACCTGCAGCAGTGGTGGCAGTGGGAGGAGCTGCCAGTGAAACCCGCAGCACAGGTGGGCTGCACAGGGGTGGCACAGGGGAAATGTGTTTCTGTGTACAACACACACCTGATGAAGCCACCCAGGTGAGGGGAGGAGTGGGTTCTTTGCAGGCACAAACTTGCACAGCTGGGAGCTGCACTGATTGATGCCCCAGTAGGGTGTGAGCTCACCCATCAATATCCACTGCAGCTGCTTCTGCCATGTCTGATCTCCCTGGGGAATCTCTTCCTTGTGTTTGAAGAGCCTCTGCTTTGTCTCTACTCTGAGTTTTCTGATCAGTGAAGAGAGAAAGAGAAGTAAAACACAACTGGTTAGGACACTGGCCTGGAAATCTCAAGCATTTTTCCCAAGCTCTGCTTATCTCTGACCCTCAGCCCAATCCTTGACTCTAAAGGGATTGTATGCATACCACTCCTGCTCTTGTTCTGGGATATACTTGCAAGCGTGACTTGTTCTTGGCCCCTTAGCTGGTCTTGTGAGCCTGTTCTGACTCTTATTAGGGGATGTAGCCTGTCCCTGATCCAGCCCATGTGACAGTGAAGTCTCCTCCCCCATTCTGGACTGGTTTGCTGGCTGCTGGTGATGGTTGCAGGGTTAAGGCAGTGCAATGACATCTTTTGGGCCCCCGCTCCCTCTAACATTGGTTGGAGGTCTCATCCTTTCTAACCCTAAGCCAAATCCTAAGCATATGTGGGCCAGACAGGGAGAGCACCACTTCTCTCTGTCCAAACAGTGTTTCCAGATCAGAGCTTTGCTGTCATTTCCCTCTGCAGTCCACAAAAGACAAAGTTGCCATAAAATGATCACACCTGGTAGCACAACTTCCTGATGTATCTGTGAAGAGATCCTGATGTTCGAGCAACTGGCAACCATCAACATGCAGAGTTCCAAATGAAATACATTCCTGTGCAGCTTTCAATCCTTTGACAGAGATATTTCCCAGTGTAAAGCTGCCATGACAATGTAAGCCAAAACCATAATTTCTCAACTGGCGGTGCTAGGAACATGGCTGCAAAATCCAGGAATGAAGCAAACGCACCTGGAGTGATTTGATTCTGGTTCTTTTTCCCCCCCATCTGTACTAGCTGTTAAGCAAGAGCTGAATGGTGCTCAATTCATCATCTCAAAAAAGGGCAGTGTGGAAGAAAGGAACCGGAACATCACAGGGAGATGTAACACGCACGTTACCCCAGCAGATGAAACTGGAAGCCTGCAGTCACCCCTTATGTTAGCAGCTCCCTGGAAAGAGGGAGGAAAAGAAAGTGTGTTCTTAAGCAGAAACAAGGGAGCAACTGAGTGCTGAGGCCCTTTATCCAGCTGATGTGTACAGACATTGCTCCAGGGGGACCTGCAGGTCCAGCACAGCATTCCTGTTGGAGAGCCGTGGAATACCTCCAGCCTTTGAAGAACACTAAGGGAAGTTTTAAACTGGTGGATCTTTAAGCAGGGCAAATTTTGTTTGCTTCTGGGTTTGTTTTTTTCTTTTGTCTTTGTTTTTGTTTTCCTGGGTTTTTTTGGGTTTTATTTGTTTATTTATTTATTTGGTGGTTGTTGCTGGTTTTTTTTTTTTTTTTTTGTTTTTTTTTTTTTTTTTTTTTTTTTTTGTTTTTTTTTTTTTTTTTTTTTTTTTTTTTTTTTTTTTTTTTTTTTTTTTTTTGATACCTGTGAGCCCAGGTTGAATTGGGACCCTTGGTTTGGGTTCCAATTCTAACAGGAGAGCAGTTTATATTTTAATGTGCCTGCAGGCAGGGATGCCCACAGCAGGCAGGGCAGGGCAGGGCAGAGGGGATGTAGCTGCCGCTCAGCATGTTACCTTTGCTGTAGCCTGCACCAGGCTTTCACTTTGTCCTTGAAAAAGTCATTGGTAGGTTGAATGACAAGTATTTCTTTTTTCATTAGGTTTACTGAAGAAATAAAGATTATATACTGTGACTTCTGCCTGCTGGTGCCCCAGCTAGCTCATGGCCAATTTTAAATAAACTTTACATATGGGGAGAGTTGTTAAAGGTATTACAAGTTCATAAACAATGTAGAAATCTCTGCCTGGGTAGGGGAGAAATAAAGGTAAGTAATTTCCCACCCAGTTTCAGCCAGCCAGCTCTGGCTGCAATACTTGGTGGGAATCCAGGCTTGTTTAATCCTGCTGCTCACAGACCTTCTAACTTTGGCTTTTGCAGGTGCAGTTTTAGGACCGAATTTAGGGTTACAGAAGCATGATCCATGGGTTTTTTCACTTTGCTAGAAAAGAGAATGCTTGAAATTTCAACAAGGAGTCTTTGCAGGCAAGAGTTTCATCCTCACCACACAGAACTGATGGATTTGATGGCTTTCTTGGTAGCAACAAGCAAGGAATCATGTTAAGGTTAGGAAACACAGCCCAGCCTCGTCTCTGGGTTGAGATGGGAGGGAATGGAAGGATCAGCAGAAGTGGGTGTATGCTCACTAATGCTCTCACTGCTGTGGTTGTCCAAATCGTGCTGCTTCTTCTCCAAAGCCCTTCCTGAAGGGAGGTCCTGTGGACAGTCCCTCTCTCCTTGGAGAACCTCACTTGCTGTTGGCTCTGTTTTTCTTCCAACAGACAAAGCTTGGTGGACATAAATCAAAAGGAACAAGTTGAGTGTGTGAAACAGGCTACTTCACTATGAGTACTGGGGGAATATCAGGAAGTCCTTTGCAGCAGCCAGGAGATTCCAGGTTTGGCTACAGGACTATAGTCCATAAAAGTTGCTGGGATAGCTCTGGTTCTTTTTCCCCCAAGAGAGAGGAAACCTTTTTCTCTGTCTCATTTGCTGCTTCTACGAATGCCAGATTTCCCTGCAGAATTCATTTATTTTCCTACACCCTCAGATAGACTTTCCATTGATTGCTGCCCAAATCTGTGGCCTATAGATCCTGGAGCTCAGCTCTGAAATGCCTCCTTCCAGATGAAAAGGAGGGGTGAGGAGTTAAAAGGCAGTGGGTTTCACTTTTTTATCAATTACAGTGCTTCCCAGGCTATGTGGTTACAGAAGTGCAGAGCTTAGGAAAAATCCAGGCTGAGGACCTGGCCCCATCATCAAGGATTTCCTTTCCGAGATGAGCTGTTGCTCTGCTCTCCAAAGTAAGGATCTCCCACTGTTTTATGTGATTGTATTGGGGTTTTTTTATGTCACACACCTCATTCAAGGGGCATCTGCACAGAGTTTTCTCATGGAAAGTGCAATCATTTTCTGGAACATGTTGCTGCAGAGTATTGCTGAATCCAGGCACTTAGCAAAATTCAAAGGGAGGTCGGATATTTGTATGGATCACGGCGCTAGTCCGGACCCATAAAGGATTACACTAGCAGGTTTTGGAGCAGATCTGAACAGTGTTTTCAGCCTTAGCTGTTCTCTTGTGCTTAGAGTTTAGGAGGAGGCCCTCATGTCCAAGAGGTTGTAGTCCTTCCCCAGCAGAACCTTGTGTTGCATATCCGTCCATCCGTCCATCCATCCGTCCATCCGTCCGTCCATCCGTCCGTCCATCCGTCCGTCCATCCGTCCGTCCATCCGTCCGTCCATCCGTCCGTCCATCCGTCCGTCCATCCGTCCGTCCATCCGTCCGTCCATCCGTCCGGCTGTCCATCCATCCGTCCGTCCGTCTCCAGCAATCCCATGCCCCTCAGTGTAAGAGCACTCAGCTGGTGAGTGCTGTGCAGGGAGTGCTGGTGGCTGCAGGCTTGGTGGCTCTCAGTCACCCACGTCAAGGTAGCCAGGCTTGAGGGAGCAAGTCAGAACCAATCTGCTTGTTTACTTTTTTTCCTCTGTTTTCCAATTTATGCCTGATTTGCTCCTGCCCAGTCCCATAAAGGGGAAGGGTGATGATGGTAGTGTATTCCTCTGCTCCTAATACCATTTACCTAATTTTTATTGTTTTACCAGCCATCTTCCTTGTTTTGAGGGGATGCTCTGCCTTTTTGCAGCCCCTTGTGTTTATCATGGCTGCCCTCTGGCAACATCTGGAACCAGGATGCCTTCTAAGTGCTCCTACATCATCTCTGTCTGCCCTTTTGGTAATCACAGCACTGATACATGTGAAACTGTGTCTGGCTGTGTCATCAGTGCTAGAAAGCACCCACACGCTCTTGCCTGCTGTGCTGCTTAGGCAAGCTTATACTGTGGTTCGAGGGAAGCTATTACTAATTTCACATTGCTCAGTGTGTTTATAATTTGTGGGTGCCATGGGTGTCTGCATCCCCTGAGCAGGCTTTTGTGTGTGGGTGCCTTGGCACCGCGGCACCTCTCACTGCTCCGGTTCGGGTTTCGACATCTACGTGCTGCGGGAGGGAGCCAAAGCCTGCCCGAGAGCAGCAGCAGGTCCGCGTCGTCCTCTCCGTAGCCCCGCAGCCCGGCCGGCCCCGCAGCCCCGGCCCCGCAGCACCGCAGAACCGCAGCCCCGCAGCCCCGNNCAGCCCCGCAGCCCGGCCCCGGCTCTGCGCGACCGCGCCGCGCTGCCCGGCAGAGGGCAGTGACGGACGGACGGACGGACGGACGGACGGACGGCTGCACAACCTACGCCGAGCGCTGTTCTGCTCTTCTCCCGGGCTCTTTAGCCGGGATCGCGGGCCAGTGAAGCTGGAGCGTAAGCCCCGCGCTCGGGAGGAGGCCGGGCTGGCGGGGTCGGGGCTCCGTCTCCCGTTTCCCCAGCTGACGGCAGTGCCGGCAGCTCCAGCCCGTAAAACCCGAGCTTGGTGGGGGTCTTTGCTAGGATGGGGTATCGAGGGGGAAGGGTTTAAAGAGATCCCCGCACGATGCTAATCCTTGCACAGTTCTTAGGGAGGATTTCTCTTTCTGGCATAATTTATTTAGAATTAGTGTTTCAGTGCGGGCTGGGGGAGAACACGGATGAAATCCCGTGTTCTGACCACAGATTTTTGCCCAAACAAGTACACTGAGAGCAGATTGCAGACTGAGACCTTGGAAGATGATGTCAGGAGAAAACTGCCGCCCTACCATATGCATAAATGTAATAACATATTTTTTTCTTTAACTAGCCACCTCTTCCTCCCTTTGGATTCCCTGGTCACAGACTCTGTGCCCCAAAGCATTGCACTCAGGCACCAAAAAACACCAACAAAACCTGTGTGTTTTGCCCAGCAACCCACTGATCAGTGAAATTTGAAGCAGGAGAGCTGAAATAAAGCATTGAATATTAACGTATTAAAAAGTCCAGGAGGATCTTTCTACAAATTGACTGTCTCCCGGTCTGCCCCGAATAGTGCAGTGTCCTCCTTGTACTGCAGCTGCTCTTGTGAGGTCTCAAAAGACATACAGCTCCAGGCCTGGTTAGCATTTAGATGTGAGACCTCCAAGAGCTTTGGCTGGTTGAGAAACGAGTATTGGAGTCTCAGTAAGTGGCATTTTCCTGTCCTGAGTCATTGTTGAACACGCGCCCATTCCAGCAGCAGCAGATCTCATTCTTCAGTGCTGTCATTCTGGCACCCAAGAGCTCTCCAAAGTTAAAGCCCATCTTGTCAACACCAGATGCACTGAGATACTCTAGGTGTTTGCTGAAGAGGAGAGACACATGTGAAGGACGTGGTCCTGGCACCCATCGCAGTGTTCAGCGATGGATGGGACCTTGGAATGCAAGAATTGAGCAAAAAATACATTTTTAGTACAGCAAGGGTCGAGTCAGGTGATACCAGAGGAAGGAACTTTTGAAGGAGGGATTTAGGTCTCCCTGTTCTTCTCCCTATTGCTTGATAGCATCACACTGACAGTAGCTGGTCCTGACCCTTCCCTCCAAGGGTGGCTAATAGCAGCCTCACCTTGCCTGCTGCTCTTACAGATATATCATTTGCTGTCTTCTGAAAGCAGAACATCTGTCCAGTCTATGTTTCCTCCAGAGCCTTCCAGGTGGGAATCATTACTGCTGATTTACACCTGATGATTCAGAGCAGAAGATGGAGAAGATGAGGATGTTCTCCTAAAACAGGAGCAGGACAAACTGCACCTGGAGAGTTTCCTTGCTGGAGTGAGCTGGATGTCTGGAGGAGCCAAGTTCCATAAGCAAAGAGATTCATCTTGGTGAGACAAAAGAAAGTGTTTTATTGCCAGGAGTTTATTGCATGGAATCTTTCCAACAACACCCTGAAGGTCACCAGAAGCTTCACACAAATTCACAACTGGTTGCAGGGTCCAGTATGGAGCAAGGGTAGGTTATTATTTTAGAGCAAAGCAGCTGCATGACATGAATCTTTCTTTTCTTCCTGTGGTCCTGTGTCATCCTAAGGGCTTACAGCTCCAAGATGTCAGTGTCAGTGTCCAAGATGGCTCTGGGCAGGATGATATACAGGCAGAAGACACCCTGCACACAGCACGTATGGAGCTGGGTACCCTTCTCTGAAATATGTAAAGCAGAGGGGAGGAGAGAGTGATCCTGGTGCTTCCTGCAGGGCTGGGGACAGCCTGGCCCCCTGTGGCCTGATCCTATTCCTCTCTACTCCAAAACTGAGCAGAAATCACACTCACCAATGCGTTCACCTGCAGAGGCTTTCCACTGGTGGGGAACTTACCTGGTGACTGCTGGTGCTTCTGAGAAGATGCAATTTCAGACCATTTCCATGGGCTATTTGCAGGGTTTCCCATCTTCAGCAGAAACAAGGAGCCAAGCAACAGATTTTCCCTGATTTCATCCTCAGACCGATGTGGGTGGAGAGGCTGTATGAATTACTGAGGACACAGCTGATGTTTTGTGGGGTTCCCAGGAATTCAGCGTGGGCGCCTTCAGCCAGGGCTGTTTTGTTTTAAAAGCAAACGTGAGCTCTTGGACCTGGCCCTGTGGGATGCTGACACCACCTGGCAGAAGGGCTCTGCTCAGATCAGGGTGACTGTATGTGTTTAATTTTGAGCTGGAGGAGGAGAGCTATGGTGAGTCCTGGGTCAGTGACAATGAGGTCTGGAGTCCAGATGTGCAAAGCCTGGCAGCTCGAGACGGGAAGGCTGTTTAGAGAAGAACATTTTGGAAGTCTGGGGGAGTGCACAGTGGGATACTAGATCTCAAATTAAATCTTCAGCCAAAAAGGGAGGAATCTAGCAGCAGCTTTATCAGGCTGGGCTACTGCAGGAATTGCTTTAGTTGCTGGCCAGGAGTGTTGCTGAGAAATTGGATCCTGCAGCAGCCTTATCTGATGGGTCAAAGGAACAGCTTCCAGATTTTGCAAAGTGGTTCCTCTCACTGTGAGGCAGTGGGGCAGTGAGCTGGCTTGGGATTGCTGTGTGAGATTTTGAAGGTGCTCAGTGCTGAGCAGTGTTTTTGACTGAAGGTTGTGCCTGTCTGGAAAGAACATTGTAGAGACGTCAGAGACACACTGCTGCTTAAAATCTGCAGAGTTTCTGTTGATTTTGAAAGCTGAACTATCTTTATTGGTTTACCCCCATGGATGGGGTTGGTGAGGCACTGTGACTGGCTGTCCAAAGAAGTTGTGGATACCCCATCCCTGGAAGTATTCAAGGCCAGGTTGGATGGGTCTTGGAGCAACCTGGTCTGGTGGGTGTCATCCCTGTCCATGGCAGGGGTGTTGGACCTGGTGATCTTTAAGGTCCTTTCTGACTCAAGCCAACCTATGATTCCATTGAAAATGGGAAGGAGGTTCTGCAGCAAATGGTGCTCCTTAGATGCAGAATCTCATGCTTCAGTGTTGGTCAGTCACACAGTCAGCTCCTCAGATATGAGTGCAGGTGACTGTGGTGACTGGCTGGAGCAGCAGGAAGCATCTCCTGCTGCAAGGCCACCTCTGCACATTGCCCCATCTGTTCCTGTTGCTCTTGGCAGGTGTTTAGGTCTTGGCAGGTGCCTCCTGTGGCAAATATTGTCATGGCTGTTGTGCCATGGATGAAGGATCCATTTCCAGAACAAAAACCAAGCACCATGACTTTCTTTGAGTGCAGTGTGAGAAATGAGCAATGCTAAAATGAACAATGTCAAAATGTCTCTTGAGCCTTTTGCAAGAACTGTGGCTGTGAATAGGCAAACCAGACATTTCTAGTGTGCTTTTCTTTCTGCTCATGCTGCTCCTGGTGTGCCTCACATAGTGAGAACCATGCTCATTTCAAAACTGGATATTTAAATATTTTATCCCATTAAAGCAGGAGTAAAATGGAAGTAAAAAAACAGTGATACAGTGAAAGACACTGCCCACTAACGGGCAGGAAGGCACCTTGCTCGTGGGAGCCATGATCTGTACGAATCTCAGGTGTTTACAGGCATAAACAGCAGCTGGGTAGATTTGACGGATGTGAATTTTAAATTAAGCATGGAAAGTTCCCATTATGTGTCTATCAGGTGCCCAGTATCTTTGGTGCATGCCAAACTCAGTTCAAGGGAACTGAGATGTTCCCTTGGGAAGCTCAACTGGGAGAGATGGTGAAGGGCCTTGAGGGGAAGCCGTGTGAGGAAAGGCTGTGTGCACTTGGCCTGTTCAGCCTGGAGGAGACTGAGGGGAGACCTCAGTGCAGGTACAAATTCCTCAAGAGGGGAAGAGGAGGGGCAGGCACTGATCCCTGCTCTGTGCTGACAGTGACAGGTCACAATGAATGGCCTGAAGTTGTGTCAGGGCAGGTTTAGGTTGGATACCAGGAAAAGGCTCTTCCCCCAGAGGGTGGCTGGGCACTGAACAGGCTCCACCAGGGCAGAGGTCACAGCACCAGCCTGGCAGAGCTCCAGGAGTGTGTGGACAATGCTCTTGGGCACAGGGTGTGACTCTTGTGTCCTGTGCAGGGCCAGGCATTGGACTCGATGATCCTTGTGGGCTCCTTCCAACTCAGCACATTCTATGATTCTATGATACTGCCATGGCAGTAGTTTTGGATATAACCCCCCCATTCAACAGAGAGGACCTACAACTGGTTTGCTGTGAAGGTTGCAGCTCCTCCCTGGTCTCGAGAGGTTTTCCACAGGTCAGCACTATCAGACATCTTTGTGTTACAGCGATGTTTGTGTAGGAGCTCTTTGGTGCTGAACTGAAGATTTCAGCTTAGGTTGAATAGTAGGTTAGGACCCACTAACTCAGGTCCTCAATTTTGAAGCAGCATCTAAGTCCCCCTGAAGTCAATAGAGATGAGTTGCTCTAGACCTATGGTTTGAATTGTCTCCACAGGCTGTAAAGAAAATACAGAACAGTGAGACGTCTTACTAAAAATACAGAGGGATAGGATGACTCCAGTCCTCATCACTCTTGACTCTTGTAAAGCCCACTATCCATCATTTTTGCCCATTTCTCTTTCAAGGCTACATCATTAATAATGCTTATCCCTGCAGATCTTGGTGAGGCCCAGAATCCCATCTCACCAGGTGTTACACCAACACAGCTTGTTGCCATCCTGCTCCTCAGCGATGATCAAAGTGCCCCTGTGAATCTTGTAAAGGTTTGTGTTTGCTGCTATGGATTGCTGACACCAAGGATGATAAACCCTGAGCGAAGCTCCAGCTCTAGGATCTCTGATGGATAGCTGAGCTGGGGACCTGTGCTGAACCTGGCTCTCATGTCATCCTCTGTCCTCCCACACCCTAGTCCCAGGTCCTGGCTCACTGCAGAGGACCTAGTAAAGAAGAGAGGGTTTTAAAATGGTATCCTATAGTCAAGCACAGTTTCTGCATGACCACAGAACCACGTCCCTGCACCACAGGACCACAAGGCAGCACCTCAGCTCTGCCCTGGGAGCACCTCCTTTTGTTCAAAGCCATTGTATCCTGCTAGGCAGCTCCCAGGAAAGCCTTGGGAGCGGGACTTCAAGAGTGGGTGTTGTGGGGACCTTTCTGCCAGCAGGTGTGGGGCAGAAGGCCAGATGACACCTCAGAGGCGAGCAGGGAATGGGGCAAGCCCTTACAAGGGAATGTACAGTATGCAGGGCACACGCAGGCAGCGTCCATGGGCCTGTACAGTAGCAGCCTGGAATAGTTTGGCCGGGTAGCCCTGCATGAGGGAACAGTCCTGAAATAGGTTGATAGCCCTGATGTTATTTTTGCTGTGCTGGAAACCACAGCCCTGGCATCCTGAGGGGCTGCTGGCTCCCAGGTGGTTGCACTGGGGTGGGATGCATCCTAACATGGGAGGTGAGGAAATCACCTTCCAGTTGGGAGAGGAGGAGGATTTAGAGGGAAATGGTGGAAGATTTGTAAAAATGATCTTGCGGTGCTCTGTTGAGGAGCAGTATGAACACAACTTGGGAAGTCAGTAACTTAAGATGATGAGGGCCAGAGATGGAGGAGGGAGGCCCAACAAGGAATCCCTCCCCCCTCCTTGCACTGCTTCAAAGTTCCACTGCTGCAGTCACCTTTGTCTCTAAAGTCCACACAACACAGCAGATGCTTCTGTCAGAGTCACCCTCTTGAAATATACCTCAAATTGTAAAACACCTCCTAAAGTGACAGTCTCCACAGGGAATTGACCAGTGACCAACCAAATTTCTGGTTCAGTCAAAGATTGTCCCAAAAGAAATCCTGGGGCTGTAGCCTTAAATCACATGGAGTTTATGAGGTCTGTAGAAACTTCCTGACCTCAGTGATTCATTTTGAGCCAAAAAGCTCTGTTTTTTAGATCTCAGCATGAGGCAAACTTTAGCAGGAAAATAGTTCAACACTCAAAAGCAAATTTTGCAGAAAAAAAGGTGTTAAGCCTAAAATTTCGTATAGGAAAGTTGGGAGGAAAGCTGTGCCAAGCTCCACGTATGAAGCAGGCTCTGACTTACTGGGTCCTCAAAATAAGTGGCCACTTTTATAAGGTGACAATGATTTCCAGATTGCATGTTCCTGCCTGCTGAGAGTGGGGATGAAATGTGCCAATTTGCTGTCGCTGGTCTCCAAGGTGGATCCCTCTTTCTCACTGCATCTGAAAGACAAGCAGAGCAAAGAAATTGACTTTGAAATTGAGGGAGTTTTGGGTCATCATATATCTTCAGAGAGTTGTGCTTGAAGACACGTCAGTTCCAACTACTGAGGTGCTTACACAGTGACAGCAACGTGACACATGATCATAAAGTGGAGAAATATCTCCAGAAATAGAACCATATTTAGCTGCAGCGTGTTCTTCTCCCATGCTCCCTTACTTACGGAATACAAAAAGCATGGAGGGATCACTCCTTTCTTCCTTCTTGAGACAGTTCCTTAGGCAGATTTGTCTGTCTTCCTCTGTGGGAGGGTATGGAGAAAGGGATGTCCTTTGGGTGCATAGATGTTCCCATGCAGTAATATTTGAGGATCTCATGTTCTTGTGGTTCCCTGGTGAGTCAGGGGAGGTAGTTCCTGTGTTAAAACAGACAGCTGAAAAATGAGTGTTTCAGATGAATACAGAGAGAGGAGGGGCCTGTAGGGAACTCACAGTTTTCATGATATCCCATCTATGAATTCCCCATCTACTGCTCTTGGAATGAAATGTCATGCCTCATTTATTCTCGTCGCTATTGTGAGCTGCTCTGAATGCTCTCAAATTAAATTATACTTTGTTAAAACACCATCAACACAGGCACAAGAAGAAAAATATTCATGGGTTTGTCCTGCTCCTTAAAGAGTTTAATTCCTACCTTTGCAACCAGTATCCAGGTTTCTCTTGCAATTTCTCATCCTCCTCAGGCAGGACAAAAACCATCCTATGGCCCTTCCAGTGAACTTTCTGCCTGGAAACCCCAAAGCTGTGGCTTTCTTTAGAGCCTGAAGGGGCCAGCTCTGGATTGTGTCAGGCAGGATGTCCTGGGACTTGAGGTCTTGAGAAGAAGTGATGGATAGGGCAAAAAAACAAAAAACCAAACAACAACAACAAAAAGAAGAAAACTAAAAAAGGAAATAAAATGCCATTTTTATTTCCTTTCCCAAAGGTCTCCTTAACACCATTTCATTTTGAAACAAAATGTGCAAGAGCCATGTGCTGGAATGGGAAAATTGTCTCAATTCACAAGTGTGGGGTTAGCTCCTGGCCTCACACAGTGTTTCTCCAGGGCACATGATGAGGAGGAGAATGTCTTTGGGCAACCCAGAATGGAGAGGACTTTCAAATAGTCCATGCCTTCATCTTTCTTGGGAGGAGTAAGAGCACATTCCTGAAGTCTGCAAACCAAGTATATCTGAGCTGAAAGTGTTTTTGGAATAAATATTAATCTAGTCAGACGTGGGCTGTTGCATGGTGGATTATTGCACAGCTGCAGGAGTGTATTTCTCTCTGTTGTCAAAGTGAATAAATCCTCTAGATGCACTTGTAGATGAGGTGGAGCTTTTTGTGGCTCTTTTGGAATCAGGGGAATCACAAAACAATTTCTCTCTGATGGTTCCACATTCATCCTCTCTTAAATCTAATTCCTCACATTTCCAGTCTCCAACGTTCAAAGAGATCCTAAAAAGACTTGCAGATCATAGAATGGAAGAAGTGCTGGTGGGGCTTTATGTAAAATGATTCTCTACCTATGAGAACAGCCATGGATTTTTATTGAAGAAAAAAAACATGTAATGAGTGCTATGCTTGGTAACAGCATCCCCAAGATTGAACCTCAAGGTATGGAAAAAATATGACAAGGGGAGTGGTGGGAAGGGTTTATTTGGTCTCATTTGGGATGACTGGGATAATACAGCTGGAGTAGATGTGAAAGATAGAGTAGCCTTGGAAGTGTTTACAGAATGAATTTGAGTTACAACACCTGAGTTAACCTACGGCTTAAGTATCTCAGGGATATCAGGGAGCCTGTATTTCATATATGTTTATGCATTATATGCAATTAAGCACAAATCTACCTCTGCAACCTCTTTGCAACAGAGTCCTGGTGGGCATGAGCACAAAATTGGTTACAAAAATGGCCAAACGTGGAAAAATTTATAGTGGATTTTTTACCCTTACCTACATTTCTGAACATGGACACTTTGATGGGATCCCAGCATGGTGCTGCTGACACACCTAGAGGATGTGATGCCATCCAGAGGGACCTCCCCAGGCTCTGGGGACTGCATACACTCAGCACACAGCCCATGGGAATCTCGTGCAGTTTAACAAGGCCAAGTGCTGGTGTCACACCTGAGTCAGGGCAATTCCTGCTATCAGTCCAGGCTGGGGGACGAACAGACCAAAACCAGCCCTGCCAAGAAGGCTTTGGGGATGCTGGTGGATGGAAAACTGGACATGAGCTGGCCATGTGCACAGGCAGCCCAGAAACCACCTGTGTCCTGGGCTGCATCCAAAGCAGGGTGGGCAGGTCGAGGGAGGGGATTCTGCCCCTCTGCCCCGCTCAGGTGAGACCCACCTGCAGAGCTGCCCCAGCCCTGGGGCCTGGAAGGACATGGAGCTGTTGGAGTGAATCCAGAGGAGGCACCAAGGTGATCAGAGGGATGGAGCACCTCTCCCATGAGGAAGGGCTGAGAGAATTGAGATTGTTCAGCCTGGAAAAAAGAAGGCTTTGAGGTGACCTAATTCCCTTCAGTACCTGAAGGGAATTTACAGGAAAGATGGAGCAAGACTTTTGACAAGGGCATATAGTTACAGAACAAGGGGTAATGGCTTCAAACTGAAAGAGAGTACATTTAGATTAGATTTTAGGAAGAAATTCTTTGCTGTGAGGGTCAGAAGACACAGGAACAGGCTGCTCAGGGACACAGGAACAGGCTGCCCCATCCCTGAAGTGTTCACGGCCAGGCTGGATGGGGCTCTGAGCAACCTGGTCTAGTGGAAGGTGTCCCTGCCCATGACAGGGGCTTTGGAACGAGATGATCTTCAAGGTCTCCTTCCAACCCACACCATTCAGTGATTCTATGATGACATTGGGACATCTTAGGTCAAATATAACATGTATATCTACGTCTCTGTATTTGCCTGTATGTCCAGCATACTGACACCTCCACATTCATATAAGAATGTGGGGTGTAGGAGTAGGAAGGATCACTTGGATGCATGCTGTGACCTTTGGTGTTTCAAACAGCAGTGATGTACAGCCACCCCCATGCCCACTCCACATCTTCATTAATTTAGTCAGATCCATCTGACTGAAAACCACTTTTTGTCATGTAGTCCCCACTGGAAGCCTGTTCCAGGCAAGAGCTTCTCAGAGAGTTGTTTTCTCTCTCTAATTTTTTGCTTAATTTATTCCTGGCCTCTTCATACCCGTTTGTTCCTGTGCCAACATTGTCTTTTAGCTTCAATAGCTCAGCTGCCTCTCTGATGCTTGCCCCAAAGTATTTATAGACAGAAACCGTGTCTGCTCTCAGCTTTCGTTCTGTGGCCTAAATGAGCTTTTTTGGCAGATGACTACCTAGGGAGCAGGGATGTACAGACACATCTCAGCTGGCCTGACTGGCTGGTGCCCATGGCAGCCCCAGGGTGTCAGGGCAGAGTGAGCTGAGTGTGGCAGGAGCAGACCCAACAAAGAGCTGCAGGGCAACCTGAGCCACTGATGTCCCTGCTGGCACGTCCTAGGCAGCAGTGCTGGAGTCACACTACTGTGCCCAAAAGTTGTTGCTAACAACTTAGGGCAAAGCTGTGCTGGTGCTTCAGGAACCATGCACGACCCATTGGTGAGAATCCTCAAAGCCAACTGTTTTACTTTTTCTCTAGGAAGTTTAAGAAGTGGTGCAAGCATGAGACTAAATAGATATTTCTTCTCAGAGATGCCTCTTCCTCCCATGCCACTCAGCTGGAGAGGTGGAGCACTCTCTACCTCCTGATGGCTTTTAAAAGAATGTACTGAAGCCTGTCCCATTCTCTCCAGTCTTGGTGGGACATGTGGGTGGAAAAAGAGGCACAAACTGTGGGAACAAGAGGTTTCTGGCCATCTTTTACTTATTCTGGTGTCTACACACAGTTCTCCAGACAGGGTGTGAAGAGATGGAGAGCATGGCTTTGCCACTGATGCATTAGGTGACCCTGTGACAGCTATTGCATCTCTCTTTGCTTTCTCATCACACCTTTGGCCTGTATCCCCCCTGGGGACTGCATACACTCAACATGCAGCCCACAGCACCACAGGAACCCTGCTTTTGGGCTTCCTGTGACCTTCTCCAGCCATGCCAGCAATCACTTCCTGCGTTGTTTATTGTTCCCCTCTGCCTCTGGACCAGCTGCTCGCACTGCAGAATTTACAAGGGCTGATGGTATTCCATAGGAAGGAAGTAGAGCTGCATTTTAGCTTATATTTATGTCGTTCTCCTACTTCACCTATGCTTAGGGCTTCTGTGAGATCTGTCATCACTCAGCAGAAAGGAAGGAAACAATGAGTCCTTGCTGAAAGTGATTTTTCTTCTGCAGACACTTTTGATGAAAACAGTAATCTTCTTGGGTCTCTTAAAATGGAACTGAATCTGCTGCAGCTGAGGGTGGCAGCAGTAATTTGCTTTTCCTGATACAGTTTGTTTCAGCTACCTCGTTGTCCATCCTGCTGTTTCCTTTTTGGTCTCAAACTGTTCTTCCAGTGCAGTCTGGCTGCACCTCTTGCCCCTGCAGAAAACAGAAACCCCAGGAGAAAACTGAAGCTCCCATAGAGCACTGCAATGTGCATTTTAGCACATTTAGCACTGCATTTAGCACTGTAATGTGCATCTGATGGTTTTCCTGTGGTCAGAAAAAATTTCCATTATAAAAATTATTTATTTTGAGGGAAGGTTAAAACAAATGGAAATGTGACCATACATGGACAATAAAATCCACCCTAATTATGTGCATCCAATGTTTGCTGCCATGTTGGAGGAGTATTGGATGCAAGCACTTTGCACGTGATGTGTTGCTTTGAGATTTGTCTGTGCCCTAGTACAAAGGCAGTAAATCTACATGCTTTATTTCAGGATATATTGGAGAGTTCAGGTGAGGTTCTCACACACAACTCTTAGAAATATCACAGTAAAGACCAGCTATAGAAAAAGCTTTCACCAGTGCAGAGTTTTTGCTAGCAATAGTACTTGGAGACAATTATTTCCCTTTTTCGTGTGTCTCTTGTCTCTACCTTTGACAGCCAGTCTGATATCACCACACGATTCTCAACCAGATCAGAACTCTTCAGTTCTGCCTTTCTTGCCCTGACCAGGTTAGCAAACATGTTCACTGACCAATTTTGTGAGATTTATTTTAGTCTCCTTTGGCAGAAGGATGAACTTCAGAAACATTTTAACATATGGGTGGAGAGCAGGGACTGTTGGAGATCAGTGCAGCAGAGCCAAAGCCTGGTGGTGTGGACACCCATGTGGGGTAGGACAGATGAGCTCTTCTTCTCCAGTCTGGTGGCATCAACATGAGGACAAGCTGCAGCACTTTAACCCATTAGCACCAGTGGGGGGCCACTCAAAATGAAATAAAACGATCCTGTTTCCCGAACTGCGCTCAGCAGGGTCAGATGTTTGTCACAGGGATGGGGAACACGGTGGGATTGGTTTGTGGGGGCATGGGGACATTCCAGGGCATGCACGAGGATGTGAGCTGCAAACACCCACGGCGCTGGGGATTGCTGTGGGGTGCCCGTCGTGGGGCTGTGACCCACGGGGCCGCGCGTGTCGCCGCTGGGGCAGAAGGATGTGGCATCGGCTGGGGCGGGCTGAGCACCCCATCCTGCTGGAGCCACGCCAAGGTTTCCAGGCAGAAAGCAATTTATCAATCTGCTGTGCTTACTTTCTCCTGACCTGTGTGATCAAGAGCGAATTGCCCGGGACGAAACAAAAAAAGCGAAAAAATGAAGGGGGACGGAGGGCAGGCTGTAAAATGGCATTTGAGGGAAGCGCTGCATCTTTCCCATTGCGGGGCTGCCTGTGCTCACTCAGATTTTCAGTGTCTGCAAATATGTGCTAGAGGGAGTTGACCGTTGCATTTTTGTCAGCTCCCTCCTCAAAGGCAGAACTTGACATCCTGCTTCTCTTTCCCTCTTATTTGTCTCCTCCCGCCTCCCCTTTTCCCCTGTCCACATGACAGTCATAAAAAGATAATGGAAACAATATGGGAATAGTCCCGGCTAGAGAAGCTTCCTTGTGGATGAGAGCCGCGTGCAGTAGCTGGGAAGGCTGTGAGGTCCCTTTGAAAAGCCAGCGAGGACAGGTCATGGTGTCCTTGTTTCCAAAATCAGTGCTGTTCTAGGACTGTACTGGTGGAGAGGAGCCATTTGGATACCAGGCACTGGGCACTGCGCTGGTGGGATAGGAAAGCCCAAGATGAGGTTATTATATTTGAATTGGGTTTTGTACTGAAATGCTCTTTAGGGCAAGGCCATCAGAGGGTGATAAAAGCATCCTGAACTCTCTCCTCCTCCCATCCTGGCCATGGGCCTCCCCAGTCCCTGCTAGGCAGGAGCTGCTGTGGATGGGCCTGTTGACTGTAGCCTGCTGGCGGCTGTTTGCAGCCAGGAAGGACAATATGCTGATTGCAGAATCCGGTTTAATTACTCACAGCACATGCCATTAAGAGAAATTGGCTCGGCTTTCTCAGGAGTAACACATCTGAACTGACTCACCTTCATAAAACTTGGCTCACATGCTAATTAGATGGCTTGGCTTGAAAAGATTGAGCCCCTATTCTGCCACCAGCTTGCAGGACCCAGTGTTATTTGAAGATCCTGGATTTCCTTATAAGAGTTCAATTGTTTTTTCAACAGGAAAAAAAAAAAAAGAAAAACTCAAAAGAGAAAAGAAAAAAAGAAAAAACTCAACCCACTCTTTAAACAGAATATAAATTTATACATCATTGAGTTCTTAATTTTCATGGAATTTCTCTCCCCCTCACAGACAGAAGTTGTATATACAGGATTTTAGTATTTCCTCTCCGGCTCCAGCCCCAATTTGAAGGACTGTAAAAGTTTGAACCGATTCCAATAGTGCGCGGTTTGCATGGTCTGTGCTACACTGCAGAGTCAAAACAGCCCACACAGTAACAGACATGCAGTAAATCTTGGGAGAAGTGTTTCCTTTCTTCACACACAGACACAGACACACACACACACACACACACAGAGGATTGAAATTCAATTAGAGTTTTAAAATAATACCGAAATTTGGAGGCAGAGGATAAAACAGCGAGCGGCGCTCCTCACAGCGAGGAACCCGGCGTGTTTTGAAGCACGATCAGGTTTCAGGGAGCTCGGAGCTGATGGTAACGTGTTCAGCATATTCTGCGGTCGGGCTAGTTTGCAAACACAGACTCATTATTACTGAATGATCATAGCAGTTAATTGTCTTTGGAGTGAGTCCCCTTGCACTGCATTTTTTGCCTATCCCATGTAGTTTTTCTCAGATTTGGGGAAGAACAGAATGTAAAACTACAGATCATCAAATTAGCCTTTAATAATGCTGTGAGACCTGCGTGCACCACAAATACACAAAATCCTTCCTTCTCCTCTGCTTCTTCTCCCTTGAACATATTATAAACAAAGGAAGAGAGCAGCAGGCTCTGTGCCAGATCTACCCATGTTTTCTCTTTATCTTTGCTTCCATCATATTTTTTACTAATTATACCACTGTGCCTGTAGGAGAGGGGCTGCATCATCAGATATTTGCAAACTGCTCAGCAGCAGCAACAGCAGCAGCAATGACTGTGGAACCCAAAACAACCCTGGACTTTGCTGGCTGAGCATGAGGCACGTTTTAATAACAGAGTGACACTGGGTCGGGAGTTTGTCAGTGATGCTCGCATCAACCCCACAGCATGAGGCTGGGCTGAATGCCGTGAGAAGGGATGTTGTCCTCCACTGAAAAGAAGCCTGAGTTGTGATTTTGGAGAGGAGAACAGCCCATTTGGGGGGAACTGTTGCTGTCTCCCATGCAGGAATGAGCCCAGAGACTGGATGTAAAACCTTTAGTTTCCCTTCCAGGTCAAGAAAGGCTGTGAAAAGGACCCATCTGAGAGATAAACATCACAGAATCATAAAGCAGTTTAAGTTGGAAGGGACCTTAAACACCATGTAGTTCCAAGCCCCTGCCATGGGCAGGGATGCCACCCACTAGATCAGATTGCTCCAAGCCCCATTCAACCTGGCTTTGAACACTTCCAGGGATGGAGAATCCACAACTTCTCTGGGAAACCAGTGACAGGGTCTCACCACCCCCACACTAAAGTATATTTTCTTAATATCTAATCTTAACCTGCTCTCTTTCAGTTTGAAGCCATTCTCCCTTGTTCTGTTACTACATGCTCTCGTCAAAAGTCCCTCTCCAGCTCTCCTGTAGCCCCTTTAGGTACTGGCAGGTTCTAGAAAGTCTCCCCAGAGAGGAGTCCTCTTCCCAGGAGGACTCTTCTCTCCAGAGTCTCCCCAGAGGCTTCTCTGTGACTTCCTCTGGACTTTCTCCAACAGGTCCACATCCTTCTTATGTTGGGGATCCCAGAGCTGAACACAGCACATGAGTGGGGTCTCACAAAAGCAGAGCAGAGGGGCAGAATCCCCTCCCTCGACCTGCTGGTCACACTTCTTTGAATGAAGTTTTGGATGACCAAAATCGTTGTTTTGATGCAAACATGAGAGTTGGGAAAGAGACTGGACTGGGGAAGGGGAATACAAGGAATGATAGCGAGAACAAGGAGGGCAGTGAGGAGGTAAAGTCAAGGAATGGAAACACAGCCCATGAGCCCAAGGGGTCTGATAGGCTGAAATGTTTCCAGCTCTGAGATTTGGTGGCTGACCTTTGCCTTGGAATTGGTTGGATCAGGTGGAAAATCCATGGGAATTACATCCTGCTCTCTTTCAGCAGGAATCAACATTTGCATTTCCAGGACTAGCTCAAGTACTGCTTTCCCCACAGTAGCACAGTGAGGTTTTTTTTACAGGAGTTCAGCAGCAAACCCCAAAACACAAAAAAGCCCAAAGGGGAGCTGGGTTGTGGAGGAATGAGATTCACTCTCTGCCACAGTGGCTTAAAATGTACCTTTTGTTGATGCATTTCTGGAGTATTCAGAAAATTAGCCAGGAGAAAGGAGCAGATGAGCAACATCTCCACCCACCACGTGAGGTTTGCACCTCCACTTGAAGTTGCCTGACTGAAGCCTATGCTACCCAGAATTTCAAAATCTGGTCCTGATTTCCAATGCCTTTGCTAACAGAATTTGGGCTTGGGCTAGTACCTGAGTGCAGGCTGAGTTCAGTCCTGCATCCCTGTAAGGTTGCATGGAACAGGCTGCAGGGTTGCACATCAGTGGAACATTACTGGAATGTGTCCCTGCCCATGGACTTCAGCGCTGTCTGCTCTCGTAAGCAGCCTGTTGCACAAGTCACATTGCCTGTGGTTTTTCACTGGTAGCCAGATCAAAGACCAAGGGTCTTTCCAAGTATTTTGGGTATGTTTCATTCCATCTTTGGTCCTTTCTCTTTCCTCAGCAAACACTCTGTCATCCAGTCATTACCTTCACCTGAATCACTCGGTCAACCAAATTTGGCAAAGGCAAGGTGGCCTCATAAATATTTTGGGTTTTTAATGGATTTGTGCAAACTGCTGGTGGGGAGAGCAGTGACTTGGCCCCCAGAATGAGGCCACAGCCCCCTCCACTGCTGGACAGTGCAAAGTGAACTGCTGGCCACGTCTTTCCTGTCCTGGGAAAAGGGGGAAAATTTGTAGGGGAAAAGTCTTCAGGAAAACAGGTTTCATTAGGAAAACAAGTTTCATTAGGCCTGCTACTCCAATTTTTTTTTTTTATTCTGTGCAGTTCAAAATCCATTGTTGCAGTACATTTTAAAATATATCTGTCTGGGGGGTTGTTTTGCTTTTTTACGTCCCCTTTCCAATAGTCCTTTGGCCATGCTGGGGAAGGACTCCAAAAGATGCTTTCCTCAAATTGCTGATGTATAACCCTAGATGTGGTTCCTCTCTAAGACCAGGTTACATAATATACTGTTACACTTGGGTGTGCTGACACATGACAGTATAAAACATTCTTCAGTTAGCAACCCCTATTTTGGGGTCTTTGAAGTGGCATCATCTCTAACCCCACTGGAGCTGGCACACACGACAGATGACCCTGCACCAACATGCCTGAAATTTTAGTGTTGTGTCCAGCTGCTGTCAGTAGCATACCCATAAACTGAATTGAAAATGCCATAATAATTGGAAAAATACTGACCTGATTTTTTTTTTCCTTGGGTTCATTCATGTATTTAAGAGTGAAAATGCTTTCACAGTTGATGGCTCAATGTGGACTGGTTTCCATGCACCCCACTGCTCTGAGAATCCCAACAGATATGTAATTGTCTGAGCCATTTTGGGTCACTAAACACACAGGTTATTTCAGTCATTGCACATTATACTTCTGGGAGCCTCTAAAGTGAGGATTTGCTGCCACATAAAACTGGTCTGGGATGGGCTTGGGAGCCAGGATTTGGTAGTATTTCAGCAGAGCATTTGCAGGCAAGGGCACCAGAGCCATTAGGGGCATTGGGACAGCCTGGAACAGTGTGGTGGGGAAAACAAGTCCTTTTGCTAATGGAGCAACTTTATTTTTGCTTCCTGTTCAGAATGATGTCTATAAGACATAGCCTGGGGCCAGAAGCTCTCATCTACTACACGGGAAGAACAAGAGAATAGGGCTCTGTCATTCAAAGTTCATTTAAAAATACTTCAATGACTCACAGGGAAGGACAAATTAGCTTAATCTTGCCAGCCCTTAGTGGCTTTGGGCTTTTTTGCTTCGAGTTTTTTTTTTGTTTGTTTGTTTTGTTTTGTTTTGTTCAGTTTTGTTTTGTTTGGTTTTTTGTCCTAGGAGTCTTCAAATGCTCATCCAAAGGTGTGAGCTGGGCAGTCTGGGGAATGGTTTGGGCAAATTAGAGGGACCATGGTGGGTGGAAGCTGGGGATTTCTCTTCCAGAGAGTCTTTTGCCTACTAGCCCCCTTCATGCAACCTACCCCAGCTGAAGTACAGCATCACAGCCTCCCATTTTACCTCCTTTTGATTTAAAATAAGTGAGATTAGGGCTGGATGTTGGTGCAATGGCTTTCACTATTACAAATCTTGTCGCAAGCTGCCACCTGAAGGTGCTATTATGCACCTGTTGCTTTGCTTTTTGTGCCAGAAACATGGGCTTCTTGACACTTCTTATTGTTTTTAAGCAGAGGTCCCCTGGCCTTCAAATAAGCAAACACCAAAGGTGACATCTCATACCCACTGAAAAGTAGTGGTTTGGAGAAAGATATTTTATTGGGATGAGAAGCTGAGCTGCGAGAAACAGATATTTGTTTGTTTGTTTGTTTATGTGCCTTAGCTACAGAAACCAACATTTGTAAAAAAATTAGGTCTTGCTCTGGCTGAGCTTAAAATTTGTAGCTTTATTTCAATAACCCAAGAAATAATAATAAAAAAACCATTCTTGTGTGAAGCCAAAATGTTCCTTTGGTTTAAAGAAAAATGTTTTATCTTCAGGCAAAGGATGTTCTTCCAATCTACTTCTTAGAGCTTTGTATGATTAAACCCTAAAAATATTTTCTGCCACTAAAGGACAGTCCATGGCTTTCTCTCCAGCCTGTAGATTAAATTTCCCAATATTCACAGAATCATAGAATGGTTTGGGTTGGAAGGAACCTTAAAGATCATGTAGATCCAACTTCTCTGTCACCAAGGATGTCATGGAAAGGGACATGTCCATGGACCCTGCCCATGGCATATTCATGTTGATATATGAAAGGTTTAATAGTGGCAGTAAGAGAAAATGAAAAATCCCACCAGAGGCCTTTAACAGGGTGACTCAGATGGCACATTTTAGCCTGTATCTAGATTGGGAGTATATTTTGCACAGAGCTCAGCAAACCATGATGCTTCCCACATCTCTGCAGCTGCTCTTGAGTCTCATACAGCTCACCTTCCCCTGGGGGCAGCTGGAGCTGGGTCCTGTCATCTCAGCAGCAGGAGGTGGTGTGTGGCTGGTTCAGGGGACAGCATGCTGCCCCTGCAGTGCTGACCTCAGTAATTCAACCCATGGGGCTTTGGAAATGCTTAATTGTGAAGCTCTGTCCTGTGGTCTTTTGGTTTGAGGCAGGAAGATGGGAGATGTTCGGATCGCCCCAGGAAGAGAAGGAAATCAAAGCAAGGTCCCTCATAGCCCAAGTGAATGTACTGCCCATGAAGCTGTTGGTGAAAGAAAGGGGTTTTGATGTGTGTAAGGGAGAAACAATCATAACTGCATTTTTGGGTACACTTACTCCCCACTGAAGATAAACAGTCTGGCCTTCTCTGCTAAGTCACAGCCTCCCATTCAAATCTTTGGGTTTTCTGTTCTCAGAATGACCTTTAATTGTGTTTAAAGGCTCTGCAAATCTCTGTTTTGGAGAGACTGGTATCTAGAATGGAATGGCTCCTTACGTAAAGCCGAGAGACATGAATAGTTCAAGGCAGCTGCAGGGATTAATGCTTTGCAGGGCAGCTCTTTGTCTTGGGCCATGGAGAGCACTGGTATTTGGCACTCTTTTTTTCTGCATATTTTATGGTCTGGAAGAGGTCTTAACAAATTTTATAATGCAATCACTCCACAATGGCTCTCTTCAGTGGGGCTGAGAGCTCCTTGGTATGAAAACATGTGCTATTTCCCTTTTTGCATGGGCATATGGGACAGGGCGCTCTCCACCGAGGAACTCCTTCCAGGCAGAGGTAAAAGACTGGCTGCTAGGATCTGAGGTTCCAAAGGTCATGAGATATAGGGTGGAGTTGTAAGTTTTGGAAGGATGTCACGTGGTTGTGGTTTGGTTTCTGCTTTCAGAACGGGAACACGCTCATGTGCTGAGCCATTGGCACAGGGTACTTGGGGTCTGAGACCGTGACCAGTGCTCTGCGATGCCAGACCAGGGATACAAAGACAGCCCTTAATAGACACCAGCTCAAGATATTCAGTGGTGAAGGAGGTGACCTTGAGCCCTGTAGGATGATTTGATCTCTGAGGCCAATTGCTATTGTATGCACTAAGCCACTGCTGGTCGCTGCATTTTAGGCAAACAGAAAACATCTTGGTCATTCCTACAAACTACAAAACCTTGCTGCTCCACCAGTTATGACACCAAATTTCCTTCATGCTGCTGCTTTCTTGCAGTTTATTTCTTATTTCCAGGCTGTATTTGCTTTCCACTTGTTTATTACAACAGCATTTCTCTCTTCAGGCTCAACCTTTGCTTCCTAAAAGCTTGCAGCATGTCCAGCCAGTGCTCCCACTGGGATGGAGGGACAAATTATGTGCTACCTCCTTCTAGGCTATAGGAAATCTGTAGGGAGGTGGTCTCATTTTGAAATTTTGTACAGAGGAAATGCACATTCTGTGAGATCATCCACTGTGATATCTGTTGGGAGGAACTAGAGATGCCATGTGCAGTGCTCAGCTCACCCAGACCCCATCTGACAGGAAAAGGAATTCCTGTGTAATAAAAATTAAGATAATTGCCTATGAAGAAATGTTTCATTGTCGAGGGTATTTTCATACACATTAGTGGAGAGGAGGTCAAATTCAGAGAACATAAGATCAAGTCCTGGATGAGATGACTTTGTTTTTGTTCGAATTACAATTTTGTGGGTTTTTTTCACAGATACTTTTGGGTTCTTCTGGGGTAAATCTTCACTTATTTTTCTGTGGAAAGCCTTAAAGTCCTAAAACTGTGGAAGCTCTGAGCAAAGAGAATATCCCTGTTCTGTCCATCTATTCCACATCTATTGAGGAAAACATTCCACATATATTGAAAAGAACAGTTTTTTTCTTCCAGCACCTCAAACTGCAAAGCTGAACAGTTCACCTGGCTCATCTGAACCCCCAGACCAGACCTGCTCATCTCTGAACGTGAGGATATTAGGAATATGGAGTTTAAAGAAGTCAGAACTGGATGTGGAGAAGTATCTGGTCCTCCTCCCTCATCCATTCTGATCCTGCATAAACAAACTTAATGTCAAGGGACAGTGAAAGTAAAGTGCAATTTTCATGTTAAAGACAGGGAAAATTAAGAAACGGAAAAATGTGGGAGGAATAAGAGCTATTATAGATTTTTGTGCTTTTCTGGCTGGAGTAAGGGCAGTTGGGTGGAGGATTAGAACAGAGATGTGCAGGAGATGCTGTTTTACTCTTAGTCTTTCACTTTCCTATAAATACATGCAAGTTCTGGAATATTGGGACTGGATTTGTAGTGAAGTTTCCTAGGAGAAGTAGTGGGGGATGGACTTAGGGGGGGAAAAATTATGAGAAGATGCCTTCAAATTATTCAGAATGAGGAGAGATGCTCTTGCTGATGTTGGCCATGGGCTTGGAAGACCTTGGTTTTGTTCTGGGGTCAACCACGAGACAGCATGCAAAGGTTTCAGCTCATACATTTGCTTTGCAGTTGTAACAGGCTTAGGAAAAGGTTCTTCCCCCAAAGGGTGGCTGGGCACTGGAATGGGCTCCCCAGACCAGTGATCACAGCACCAAGCCTGACAGAGCTCAAGGAGTGCTTGGATAATACTCTCAGGCACCTTCTGGGATTCTTGGGGCTGTCCTGTGCAGGGCCGGGAGCTGGACTTCACTAGTCCTTATGGGTTTCTTCAAGCTCAGGATATTCTGTCATTCTGTGATCACTGTGAAGATTCATTTGAGAGTGCCTGTACACCTTCATGGACTTGGACATGCTGGCTGCATCATTTCTTCACAGTTGTTCAGAGAAGACAATCTGTACAAGAGACTCTGTGTAAGAGACCCTTTGACTGAATCCCTTGTGTGTTAGGGAGCCTGTTCTAGCAGCTTGAGGTACCACATGAAATACACTGGGTCTTCATCTGGGAAGTAATTTCTGTCTTTCTGCCAAAGGGAAGAAAGAGATAAGCAGGACATCTTTGGATCAAATACATTATCTTCTCATCTCCTTTGGCTCTGCTGAACATCAGCACTGGCATATTAAGAGCAAAGGTTTGAAAGCAGCTCTTCCTGTCTGCAAGCAAAGGGCAGCGATTGTGGGGTGGAACAGCACCTGACGGCTGGGATCCTGATAGGATTAGCAAAAGCCCAGAACTGAGCTTCCAGACAACATACTGCTGAGAAACAGGATTCACAAACTCTCAGATTCTGATCTCTGTTTGTTTTTATGCAGTAGTCCAAGTGTTATAGACACAAAAATGGAGTTGAAACTTTTTAGTAGCTGTATTTCGGTTCGCAACTGTGTCAGTTTTGCCAAGTAGTTCTGGGTGGTTACAAGTGCTTGCAGTTGTGGTGTTGTTTAGGTGGAGATGTTGTATGATTGCATTCCTAATAGTTGTTATAGTAATGAAGTTATTGGGGGAATAGTACTGGGGGGGGATCTTCCATTCTCATCTAGACAACTCAGGGCCGACAACCAAGGGCCTTCATTGGTGAATACAACCAACCAATCAAATCATGGCGGGAAGGAATGTTTGGTGTAGAAAGCACCCCAATAACGACCAATGAGAGCTGAGGAAATGCACCAATCACACGGAGGATCCAAAATGGACCAATCGCTGAAGGG